>JACXGI010012179.1:0-23317 GCA_016801175.1 Esox masquinongy | reverse complement strand
GCCTATCCTCATTCTGCTTCACTCTTACCTTGCACCACACTGCCTATCATCATTCTCTGTCAACTGATTAACAGGAATGGGAAGCACACATGTGGAAAATTAAAGTCACAGAGCGAGTTGCAAGGAGGCGATGAAAACCTGTGTACATTTATAGCACACTTTCGTTCTCTCTCGTTTCATCTCTCTCCTCTGCCTCTCTGCTGGCACGTCATCTAACCACTACTGTCTGATGGCACGTCATCTAACCACTACTGTCGCACCAAAGCTCCTGAATTGTGTATTTCCTAATAGTCAGTGACGTACTCCTACTGTCATTCAGCACAACATTTTAAGTGAAACAGAGGGGGAGGAGAGCAATATAAAGTGTGAGGAAAGAGGGTGAGTGACAGAGTGAACAGAATGAGACTGTAAAATCTAGTGAATCTCAATAGACTGTCTCTGAAGCCCATAGAGAAATGCAGTGTGGGTCTGTAATAGACAATTCTAACATGGATTTATAAACCCGCATTTTTTCGTAAATATTTAGTTGATAAGTGTGTAATTATGTTATGTTGTCAGGGAGGTGAAACATGTTGACATAGTAACACACTTTGACAAGCCCTTTAACTTTAGTTTACCGTGGTATTATTACGTTACATTTTTCTATGTTTTGTTTGTTTTTAATGCTAAATTGCTCAGCTACACATGCCATAGGAATGAGCAATTGCAGAATTTGGTAAAAACTATGAACGTAAACATATGTTCTCTGTCGTTACAAAACAAGACTGATTTTATGTTTCAGATTTAACAGCCCAAACCCTCAAAGGTTTGAGCAAAAGGCAATACATGACTTCTTTGATGATTGCATTAAGTGACACTCCAAGAAATGCTCATTTTCATCAGAACTACAGCTGCATTTCTGAGATGACTGGTTTCTGAAATTCAAGATTCTGTCATAATTCTATGTAAAAGAACAAAACTCACTAGACTCTTTCTATGTCAACACAATTTAGAATTAGCACTAGTGACCTAAAGAGCGACACACCTGGTAGCTATCAGAGAGGTTGAAACAGAAACAGAGAAACACACGCATGCACACACAGATTGCCTCAGAGCGCTGACCAGCCCAAACCAGGACAGCAACATTGAGTGACCGACTGTGTTGAACTCTTCTGCTCACGCTTGACTGCTTTAGCATACAATAGAGTAGGCTATGGAGGTTACATCACAGCGTGCTCATACTCCTTCACTCACATACCGCAAACACAGCAGACTACATTTCTCCCAACAGAGCCACTTAAATCCTACTCAACTCATTTACAAATACAACACGCTGGAAGAAATGCCTGCTGAAAAATAATTACAAATATATATTTAATAAGACAATGAGAAAAATGTTGAATTAAACAAAAATAATCTGCCAATTGGGAGAGATTTCCTGATTGAGACTGTGTAGCCTGATTTCAAAATACATGTCTTGTTTCAAGTATTTGTTTTTGCTTGATTCGAGCATTTAAAAAAAAGCTTAATTCAACTTTATTTTTTCAGTGGAGGGAAAGTCTTTGAAAATAACACACAGGGAGAGCTTTCTAGATGTTTAGATACCAAACTGTAGCTGTAATAAAAAGCAACAATCAAATTGGAGTTCATTAACTCCGCATCACAGAAGACACGTGGACAGTTGGATCGCTGTGTAATGCATGGCTGCAGGAGAAGGGACAATACTGAGAGAGGGATCATTTCATCCTCGGCTGCATTTCACTGGAGAATACTTCAGACAGATAGCAGGGCAACACAATTAGTGTGCGTGTGTGTGTGTGTGTATGTGTGTATGTGTATGTGTGAATTTTGTAGCATCTGTCAACAGGAACCCAGGCCAAATTCAGGCAGCTTATATTCATCCTGGCAACTCCTCTCACGCAAGACAAGACACAGCCGGGTGGGACAAGGCCTTGTCGACTTACGCACACACACACATACACACGCAGTGAAGCACATACACACGCAGTGAAAACTAAACTCATCCACAGGCTATTGCCTAGCACGATGATCAGTGAACGTTGGCCTTTAGTGCGAATGACAGACCATAGAATCATTTGCAAGTGCTGCTAGTATAGTATTTGTCATCTATCGATTTCGGCATCTCAAAATATTGTTAGACATTTTTTCTGGAATTTGATCATGTTCTGTAAAAGAACACTTGTTCATCACATACAGTCTAGCCTGAGCCAGCCAATTCATATAACAAGAGAGAAGCTAACCAGCTAACAGCCGAAAACACTAAATCCAATATACTACTGTACTGTAGTATACTGTAGTAATATAATTTCAGCACAATTAAAGGGGATATCCTTGATTTCGTTTTTTGTCACTTTTGCCGTACAATTTGGAAAAGCTCTAAAACGATATTTCGGGATATGTCAGAAGCAATTTAGATGGCACCATGATTCCATACACTATTCAATGATTCAGTGTTTTCTCACTTGAAGCGAAATTGGGTGAACTGTGTAGAATTTTAGCCACAAGGAAATTACAGTGATAACTGTGCATCTTAGTCACGTTGACGGTAGTGCGGGAAGGTGCAAATATTCCAGCGGTTCTTAAACTTGCTGGGGTCCGGGGACCCCGTTTGTGACAGTCTAATCATCAGAGGCACCCTTACCATCAAAACCCAACTGAAGTGACATGAAAAAGTCAAGTCTTAGGTCCTGGATAGGAACATTTTACATACTGTATGCACCCAATGGCAATACAGAGAACATTTTTGATTTGTCAAGCTGATTTCCTGCAATATTTATTTGTTGAGGCAGAAATAGTCTTGTTGATGCAGCCTTAAGCTAATACCTTCTAGTTCTACAAATTGTGTCAGAGAGAAACCTATCCAGTTTTAATAACAAGTATATTAAGTGTGTATTTCAGTCAGAATTTAGGGTGGAGATAAAAAAAAAAGCTAAGGTGATGGGGATGGATGTTTGTTTCAAACTGTTCACATTCTGTAATATATGTTGTGTGAATGCAGCCCATTTAAATTATTTAACGATCCATTTTGAAATTCTGAAACAGTTGACAGACCTGTTTGGGCAACAGTTGACCTAAAGTCATGACATTGGGTACACCGTCCTCCCAAGGAACAAAACAGCTTCAAAACCCCTTAAAGACAGCAACTGAAAATATTCACCCTCTCTGCCTCTCTCTACGTATTTCAAACTTCGACCTTTTCACTATTCCTCTCTCCGTCCCTGTTTCCATCCATATCCTGAAAATATTTAGAATTAATAAAATGTTTGTTTCCTTAGAAATAATAAGTTTTGTGCTGGTATTAGGCAGACCAAATGACATGATCATTGTGCAGCAACCATCCCAGAGCTCAAGCATTAGCAGTTAGGTGGTGTCTCACAATGCATCCCAAAATCTGAATGCACATACTCAGGCAAATGCACTCATATTAACACGCACACACACAAACACATGTACACACAAACACACACGTACGCACACAAACACAGAGGGAGGTGGTCTATTTCTCTCGCCTCTGACAAAGCATCCCAAATCCGCAGCATGTGTAATGAACGGCTTAAAGCCCTTCTCTTTTAGGGAAGCCTTTGATGTCAATTATATTCACATTTCATTTCTGACACCTTCCTTCCCCAATTCTTCCTCTGTGCTCCCTTCTTCAGACCCGTTAAATCCCACACCTAGGCCACTCGTCTCCTCCAGCCGCACATGACACGGCACAGCGGGGTGAAGTAAGAAGTGAAGGGATCTACGTCCGCAGACAGGAATGTAATCTGACGTCCTTACTGAAGCATTCACACATCAGCAACCAGCCAAACAACCTGGAGTTCGAGCAAATCTAGGAATCAACACAACTAACTAAACCAAGTTAGTGTTACCTCCAGCAAGGCAACACCTCCTCTCTCTACACAGCCTTCCACACTCCTGGCACCAGGTCAGATTTAGGAGCAGAACAATCTAGTAGATCTCAATCTCCACATCCGACCAGTACCAAAAACAAGGTGTCATCTAATACAGCACATGGTGTTTGCCACTGTGCAGACTGCATTCATCCATTTTGTTTTTACGTACAGCTAGTTCTAGGACTTAAAGCAACTTTGGGTAGTTCTACCCGAATGAGCCACAGGAGACCGGCCGTCTTACCTCTCTCACAGGAGCGCCCGAGGTACCCCGTTCCCGAGCAGTCACACACGTATCGGTTCCATCCCTCCCGGCAGACACCGTTATTCTGGCAGGGGTTGGACAGGCACTGTTTGGGCGGCTCTTTAGAACAAGAAGGTTTGACCCCTGTGGCCTTCTGTACCTCAGCCATGCGGCGGACATCTTTACTCTGTCCATCGATGAACAGGTCCCGGACACAGCCCACATAGCCGTAGTTCAGCAGGGCCGTCCACACCTGCGGCGGAGGATTGGAATCAGTCGATCGAAACAACCAACGGAAATAAACACGTGCCGCTAGCATTTCCTGCCCCTCCTCTTTAGAAACACAAACAGACGTCAATGAGGAATGCCGAAATACAATTGCACAGTCACCTCAGTTGGGAAGACCAGGCCTAGTTTGTTCTCTGGCAGTCCTCCCAGGTAAAGGTTGTCGTCCAGGTCCAGGATTTCACTCTCGCCTGGGGCCGTGTAGGCCTGCCGCTGGGTGTTGATGGAGATTGTACCTGAGGGGACATGCCAAGGAAGAAAGACTGTGTCACACAGTGGAAGGGACTTAGACTTACAGTTCACCCATGCACAGGCAGATGGTAATTTAATACTTAAGTAAAATACTCGTAAAAACGTAATTAAGGGAAGAAAAAAGGTTACAAGTTACAGGATGTTAAACCGGAACTGGACTTAGTTCTAAATTTTAATGCATCAAACTATAATAACAACAAGCATAACTTTGCAAGATACTGTAGGTCTGGGATTTTGTTGTAAGCAGAGCAAGAGCGCATCAACCTAAATGTGAGTCTGGAACCCAACACAGACCTTTGTGTCATAGCCAATCACAGCTGCATATGCAAATGTCCCCATTTGTGACACGGATCATCTCAGTCACTAAACTGTGTCTTCAGGCAGTCGCAAGTCAGCTTCAATGATCCATATTTGTACACTATTACTCTAAATTTTTGTGTAAAAGAATTCACATAAAAAAGGTATGGATAAAGACTGTTTAGGAAGAACAACATTTTGTTTTTGTTTTTTTTCTAGTTATAATGTAGCCTAGAGTTTTTCTTGAAACTCTTAACATTTTCCAGCCAGATATAATCTAAATCAAAGCAGGTAAGGCAGTAACACAAGCTTAGTCATCCCGGTGCTGGGGTAATGGGTACCATCTTTGAGCAACGGCCATGCATATCCTTTCATAATGTTCTCATCCTTCAGTTCACCTGCAGACGTTTATCTACCCGGGACAAACGTCAAACACTGACATGAGACATTGAGAGTATGTTGGTAAATCATATAGATGACTGTGAGCCGGGGTCCATTAGTAATCTGTGATACCATGAAAAAATATCTCTCCATTGTATTGTCCTTGTACTTCCCCCCATAGTAAATCTCCTTTATCTATTCAGCAGTGCTCATAAAGTAATGACAGAGAGGGGAAAGAAGAGAGAGCAAGATGGCCACTTTCTTGGACCCTTTATCATCTTCAACGACAAACCCCATCTTGGCCATCTTTGCTGTGTGATTAACGAACTGCAGCTTGATTCCTTTCTTTTTCTTTACCTCTGTTTCTCTCCCTCTGTCTCTCTCCCTCTGTCTCTCTCTTTCTCTGTGTCTCTCTCTCTCAGTCTCCCCAACACATTCACCTGGCAAGGAGAGTTAGTGTGTTTCCATCTTCTTGATTTATCACTCTCATTCAGCTTTAATTCTGGATGTGGAGCATGGTAAACAAAACTGGACATGACTGGACTGTAGAGAGAGTGTGCGTGTGTCTATGTGTGTCTATGTTTGTGTGTGTACATCTGTGTGTGTGTGTGTGTGTGTGTGTTTGATGATGTTTGTGTGTGTGTGTGATGATGTTTGTATGTGTGTGTCTATGTTTGTTTATATGTGTGTGTATATACAGTATGTCTATATGTGTGTCTGTGTGATGATATTTGTGTGTGTGTGTCTGTTTGTTTCAATGTGTGTGTATATATGTCTATGTGTGTGTGTCTGTGTGTTTTTGTGTGTGTGTGTGTGTGTGTGTGTGTGTGTTTGTCGATATATGTGTGCCTGTGTGTTTTTGTCTGTGTGTGTATGTGTTTGTCTATATAATGTGTGTCTGTGTGTTTTTGTCTGTGTGTGTGTATGTGTGTGTTTGTTTATATGTGTGTGTATATATGTCTTTGTGTGTGTCTGTGTGTTTTTGTCTGTCTGTGTGCTTGTCTATACATCTGTGCGTCTTTATGTTTTCGTCTGTGTGTGTGTGTGTGTGTGTGTGTATGTGTGTGTGTATGTGTGCACGTATGCATCTGCAAGTTGTTACTGTGTGGGTGCTTTGAAGAGGTGTGGGGCCGTGGGGCTCCGGGACTCCAGTTTCTTAGGCCTGGTGATTCATTCGTGAGTGGATCTGCTACTATCAGCACGGCTCTGCTAGCAAGCCATTGTGGATATGTAATTAATGGTGGGTGTATTCGCTACACGGCCCTGTGTTCCTCCTCTTCACTGTAATCTACACCGCAGCTTTATGGAGAAGTGCTAATATTCAGGGCTATGGTTTGGAAATAAGTGTGAGTGTGGGTATCTTTGTGTGCATGTGTCAATCCATGTGTGCGTATGGTGTGTGTCTATTTGTCTGTGTCATAAAGTGTTGAGTTGTTGATTTATTCCTATAAAGAAACTGTTGTGGTAATGAAACACGCTGCAGACCACACTGGGATGTACAGCCGGGCTGGTTAACTGGCTGGTTGGTTGGCTGGTTTGCTGACTAACTGGCTGGTTAGTTGGCTGGTTGGCTAGCTGGCTGGTTAGTTGGCTGGTTTGCTGACTAACTGGCTGGTTAGTTGGCTGGTTGGCTAGCTGGCTGGTTGGTTGGCTGGCTGGTTGGCTGGATTGTGGGAAACAATCCAAATAAATGTCTGTGCATTTCCTGAATATGTTCTGTATCCGCAATAATTTTCACTTTGTATATAAATCATGCTGATTGTGTATTTCCTACTTTTACAATAATTTCAAAGCCACAGGGAAAAAGCCTTAACAATCCAGAACTCTGTGGAGCCATCATCCATTCCTCTACTTAGTTACTGGGCTGTTCTGCATTCCAGGTTTGGGCTCAATCCAATTGCAATGTTCCATCCAGTCCCATTTCTCTGGCAAGGTTGAGCCAGCCTCAGTCCCGCTATTACCCAGCATCCCTTTGACCTGAGCTGATGTGTTTCATGCTACATTGGCTGATTCAAGTCTCCAAGGTGAGCCAGCCCCACTAACGGTTTCCATTACCTAGCGTCCATTTTGACGTGTCAAAAGACAAATTAAAAATGTCTGCAGCCACTGTGATCTAGCTAGCCAGACCCAGTCACCCTGCTGGATGAGAGAGAAGGGTGCTACAGAGTTACAGAGCTCACACACACACACACACACACACACACACACACACACTGGTCTGGTCAGTGATTAACCTACAATCTCATACAACCTCCCAGCTACTTCCACATGGTCCCGACCTCGGACATCTGTTCCAGGAATCGTCCCTTTGACCAAACACACACACAGACACACACACACACACACTACCCATAACCACAGCTGGCGGGCTGCTACCTGTGACCGAGCTTCAAACCGTTTGGCAGGCTACCGCCACGCAGCTGGGACGTCTCCCTGCAGGTCACTGTTAACGACACCGATGCATCACACTGGTTATTGGGATCGGACAGCTTCATACTCCGGCAGCCATCGTTAACTTCCAAGTGGACATTTCAAGCTTCCAAAAATGCTTTCAATCCTCAAATGCACTTTATGTTTAGAACGCCTTGCTTTGCGTGACAGCTCTCATGTAGCAGGGTGACTGAACTGGTCCGCGTTGACAGAGTTATTTTGTTTGACTAATTGGGATTCATTTATCTAAAGCCCTACCCTAACGTGATGTAGCAGGTATAAAATACTGAAACTCACATAACGGTTGAGTTTATGTGAAAAAAAAGTCTACATTTTTGAACATCAGTGAATATTCCTCAACCCGGAAGTGCTCACACACATCCAAGGAAAGTGCATCTTCCGGCCAACAACGACAGCTGAGCTTCAAGGCGCCTGAACTACTACACCAGAGTCTCTTGTAGTACCGTTTCGGACATACATCTCAAGAACCCGGGATGTTGCCGAGGCATTTTACGCCAGCCTGTGAAAACGCATGTGAGACTGCAACATCCGTGTCCCAACTTGAATCCGGACCCATAAGGTGTTGGTCAAAAGTACATCATGATGTATAGAGTGCTATCTGGGAGGCAGTCCACCCGGATCAGGGATGAGATTCTCCAAACAGCAGCACGTCATTACGTACTAGTTAGAACTGATTGTACAGTTTCTACAGTGCCATTGTTCGATAGTCGTTGGCTTCACATCGTCCTTCCTTGTTCATTCATCTACGTAAAAGGATTTCTTCTTCCACCCTCTGTCCTCACCTCCTCCACCTCCTCTTCCTTCCTTCGACATTCTTCGGTATCTTCATGGAGCCATCATGTTCACCCTCCGTCTCCTCATCCACTCCTTCACTTTTCACTAAGAGGTCTTCTTGCCTCCATCCCTCAGCCAGCACTATGCTATAAATAATTCCCCAGCAGCTAGGCCTGATGGTAAACCCAAGAGTGCACTGCAGAGTTCTGCTCTTTTTGTCATTGGTGTGCTGATGCACCAATGACGGGGGACGGGGGGATGTGGTCCCCCCCCCCACACACGGTGTGGTCCCCACCGTGTGGGGACCACACGGTGCATCCTGTGACTTCAACATAACGTTGCTATGTTTACACACTCACCAGCAGAACGATGACCAGCGGAAGGAATAGAGGAGCACTCATCAGAGAAGACGGCTGAAAGATGCCGGCATCTTCCCTCTTATCTTCCACTCACATCCATTTAGGCAGACGTCCTCACGACGCAAGCCCCCGTACGACGGCCCCAGAAAAACCGATGAACCGCAAGTGATAATAAGGTAGATTCAGCTTCTGCGGCGGGCTAACCAACGTGTGGCGACGCCCTGAAGACGATTGGAAACGCCGCTGAGTACCGGCAGGCAAGGACTACACTTCCTGTATGAATGTAGAACACAGCACGCAGAAGGGAAGCTCGCTATTTCTCAACTTCCAAATGCTGAAGGCTCTGACGTCCGGCCACCGACCGGTGAAAAGGGTTTGACAAACATGACGCATGGTTGATAATAATGGATGCAGAGTCCACCTTGAGTAATCAAAGTTTAACAGGATTTAATATCAATCGCACCGGCTGCCATCTTGACAGCACCCAATTCACAGCATCTATATCACCAATGTCATGTTTCACTGGACGGATGTGATATGCATATTTGGTCTGTTGGTGAAAGGCTTTGGCTTGCGACCTCAAGTAGACAGATAAACAGACAGATGGTGAAGACATCTGTATGACGGCCCCCCCTGCACCAGGTAGGGCTTGTTTCTCCTTAACATGTCCCGGTAACACTAGACCAATTCACTCAGTCCATAACGCCAAGAAGAAAGGCTCCATTAAATCATTAAATAAGATATAAGAGGATCTTGTAGAGACCGGGATGTGGTGTGTGTTAGGCCCCTGGACTTACTCATCCAGGCCAGCAGACAAACGAGACCCCCCCCCCTCTCCCCCCTCAAGGCCACAGCCATTCAATGACAATGTCCCCAATCCACAGAAAACCAACACTGGTACGCACACACACACACACACACACACACACACACATACACCTCTTTTCCTCAGCCCACATCACCACATGTTAGAGCAGTGGATTACTATGATCCAGTTAGGCCGACACAGCAGAATCTGGCCAAAGCTCCCGATAGGATTGGATGGTCAGTCTGTAGATGAGCATGGCAGTGGCCGTCTGTCACTGTGTGTGGTTGGCCAACGGGCACTTTTACTGTTTCATAGTACATTTTTAGTTTCTTTGTTGTTCCGCATGTTGTTGATGTGTCTTAATGAACCAGTTTCAGGATATTTAAGGAGCCACTCATGATTTCTTTTTCATAACAGACTCATTAGTACACCGTTATTAAAATCCTAAACAGTTTCCAAACGAAGCACTTTCAGTAGTAGCTGTACATGAATGTGTCCCTAGGGGTCATGTTCTAAAGGAGGACAGTATAAAAGGTATTGGTTGGCATTGCGGACAGATTAAGGGAATCCTCTAGAGGCTCTAAAATGGATCTCTCAGTGCAGTGATAACACAATCTGAAATCCACTGTTGTCCTCGGTAACATCTGATTGAAGTGTGCCATGATGACAGAGGAAGTGGAATGGAGCTAATTGCTAAAACCTGACTGGGCTGCTTTTGTTACACTAGGGTTGTTTTTTGTGTGTGTGCGCGCGCAGCCAGATTAAAAGCCCAGCACGATGCCTTATGTTTCGTGACTCACTGCCTCTTGGGACGGACTGTGACATGTTGTTCTGTGTTGAAACATTACTTTCATTGGATGAATTATTTAAAGGTAGGGCTGGAGCAAAAGGACGTACCCCATGGTAGGAGAGGTGCGAGGGTTGGCAGGTGAAAAACTTCACACTATGCTCCCAACACTACCTTTTAGAGTAGATAAGAGCTTGTGTCCAGAACTTAAGGCTGGGGTAGGGGCTGAGCAACCCTCAACTTAGACCTTTCCTCTGCACCAGCATGTCTGTGTCACGAAGGAAGAGCGTTAGGTGTAACTATATAACTGACCAACACAATACGCGCTAATGTCACTAATTAATATAGTATTAATATGTACTAATGAATATTAATATATATATTAATATATAGGGCATATATATATATATATATATATATATATATATATATGTATCATTATTATCAATATATTCTGCTCCAGAAGTGACATTTTTACCGATGTGTACAGCTTCTGCCCATGCAGCCAAAATATCTACTGTACTACTGAACAAAAAGAGGAGACATGAATCAGACTTTCCCTTCTCCCTTTGTGCCTCGATCCCTGGAATCACTAGGGGTAAACTCATGTTACGAGAAAAAACTAACCTTAGCTATTTGGCTGGCTACAGTGGCTAGATTAGCTTACAAACTGGCTTTGACAGAAACTTCACTTTTTTCTGGTGTGTGGAAGTAAGCTTATTGTTCTTCCTAATGTTAAGATGGTCAAACCAGGCCACCGTTGAAAACAACAAAGAACCCCCATAAACGTTGTCACCAACTGTCTTACTGAGACTAACACAGTTTCTTTCCTCCTTTCTCTGGAAGAAAGGTTGCTGCTTGATGATGTGTTTGCGATCATATTGACTGTGACAGTCACTAGGAAACCTTGTGGATCCACTGGAGCTGCAGAGCTGGGTTGACATGACGCCAATTACTCTCACTTGTTCAGAGCGGTCAGCCTGGTTTTAAGTCTGTTTTTTGTTGTCCTGTGACATTGGCTGTAGGTGAAAGAAAATCAGCAGAAAAAAAGATATGAGGGCAGGCTAAAGCTTTGTGTTAAAACTTGACCTGTAACAGTTAGGACACTCAGAAATGGGAAACTGGGTAGATTCCAGTTTTACATTAGAGCCATTTAGCAGGTTACTTCATACCAAACAACTTAGAGAGGCAATTAGGGTTAAGTTCCCTGGTTTAGGAAACAACTATAGATTTGTCACTTTGTCAGCTCAGGGATTAAAATGCTGGCCCAATGGTCTACCCACAATGCAGCCAACGTGACCAGCAATACAATTATATTATCACATACCAACTTTATCCAGCATACTTTTATCAACATTGTTAAGTTGCCAAAAAAACAGGAAGAGTGGACATATGTCTCTTAATATTTCAACTCTCAGAGCATTTCTCTGATGTTTTTCTCTAGCAGTAAATAAAAAACTAATTCCAATGTTTAGCCTCCAGGTGAGCTTGCTGTGTAGAATGTCTCTACGGATTCAGAGATGATAGCAGCCATCACTTGTGAAACCTAATGGTTATAACTGAAGACAATAAAGGTAAAATA
Source organism: Esox masquinongy (assembly GCA_016801175.1). Classification (NCBI taxonomy): domain Eukaryota; kingdom Metazoa; phylum Chordata; class Actinopteri; order Esociformes; family Esocidae; genus Esox; species Esox masquinongy. The sequence continues at coordinate 11,204 of JACXGI010012179.1, read as the reverse complement.
TATTTATATATAAAGTACAAATAAATTGATTGTATAAAAGTGCATTATTAGGACCAATCTTCAAAGATGTGGTTGAGCAAAAGGAAACCATTAAAAATGAGTTGACTGTAGAGTCTTGTGTAATTTCAGCTAGTTGCTGTAGAAATGGTGTTCATGACCAAACACAGGTCCCTGTTTTTTCTATACTATATGTGACAACTTGTAATTATTATAATTGCATTTAATTTTATATGTTTTGTGCACAGTTTTTATGACACAATATGTTTGAATTCAATGTGTAATTTGATGAGTTTCCAATTTGTTTCCATTGAGGTCTTTCTATCTTAATGCCATCTTGCAAATGAAGGGCATGTTCAATTGGATTTAAATCTGGATATTAAAGGAGATATTGCAGGGAAAAAAGGAGGGAAATGGCAGAAAGAGTACTTTTACAACTATAAATAGCCTTAGCCGCTAACTAGATAACAGCTAGCTAGCTTGGCAAGTTAAATGTATACTATTTGTGGTTTGGAATTCACATACTCAAAAGCCTTGCACGGGGTATAACTAAAACCAAGCCTATTAACTGTTTATGAATCCTATTCTTGGTTGGTACAAGGTTTGGTTTGTATTTCCAATTGTTATTGCATATCCTGCTGGGTTATACCTTTAACCAAACAAACAAATTGTTCTAGGCCAGTGGTGGTGGAGATAGATTAGTAGCTTACATTGCTTGAGTTTTCTCCAGAGCTTTATCACAACGTTTTTGGAACTGGCAACGCAGGTCCAAAATAAATAAGAGAAAAACATTGGGTATACACACAAACTGCTGAGCATGTTAAGTTGACAATAACAAACTATTTGGGAAATTAGTTTAAAAATCGTACTCAAATAACGTTTATATATAATTTACATGGTGGAAATTATAAAAATGGCTCCTTTAGCTTAGCAGGTCTAGAGCCATTGATAGCTCCGATGTAAATAAAGTCTCATAAACAAAACCTGAGAATCTACACTTCAACAACAGTAATTGTTCAAATTGAAATCCAGATGTTTGGAATACAGAGCCAAAAGGAGAAAAAAAAATTGTACTGCCCCAATACTTGCATAGTCTACACTGCTTAAAAAATTAAGGGAACACATAATCATCACAGTATAACACCAAGTCAATTAAACTTCAGGGATATCAATCTGTCCAGATAGGAAGCATAAGCGATTGTGAATAAATGTCACCTGTTTTGGTGCAAATGAAAGTGACAACAGGTGCTGGAGAGGCAACAAAAGGCAAGACAACCCCCAAAAAGGGAATGGTTTTACAGGTGGTGGCTACAGACAATTGCTCTCTCCTTCTCCTTCCTGACTGATTCTTCTCTAGTTTTGCATTTTGCTAGAGTCCTTGTCACTACTGGTTGCATGAGGCGGTACCTGCAGCCCATTCAGGTTGCACAGGTAGTCCAGCTCCTCCAAGATGGCACATCCATACGTGCCGTCGCACGAAGGTTTGCTGTGTCTCCCAGTACATTCTCAAGAGCATGGAGGAGATACCAGGAGATGGGCCATTACACAAGGAGAGCTGGAAAGGGCCATAGAAGGGCATCAACCCAGCAGCAGGACCGATATCTGCTCCTGCGAGGAGGAACAGGAGGAGCACTGCCAGAGCCCTAAAAAATGACCTCCAGTGGGCTACTGGTGTGCATGTTTCTGACCAAACTGTCAGTAACAGACTCAATGAGTGTAGCCTGACGTCCTCTAGTGGGACCTGTGCTCACAGTCCAGCACCATGCAGCTAGATTGGCATTCTCCAGAAAACACCAGAATTGGCAGGTCTGACATTTGTGCCCCCATTCTCTTCACAGATGAGAGTAGGTTCACACTGAGCACATGTGGCAGACATGAAAGAGTCTGGAGTTGCCGTGGTGAATGTTAACCTGCCTGCAAAATCATCCAGCATGACCGGTCTGGCGGTAGGTCAGTGATGGTCTGGGGAGGCATATCCCTGATGGGTCGCACAGACCTCCACATGCTAGCCAACGATACCCTAACTGCTCTTAGGTACCGGGATGAAATCCTCAGACCCATCGTCAGATCTTACGCTGGTGCAGTGAGCCCTGGGTTCCTCCTGGTGCAGGACAATGCCCGGCCCCATGTGGCCAGAATGTGTAGGCAGTTCCTGGATGCTGAAGGCCTGGATGCCACTGACAGGCCCTCACGTTCCCTACACCTCAAACCAATTGAGAACCTCTGGGACGTTATGTGTCGGTGCATTTGATGCCGCCAAGTAGCACCACAAACTGTCCAGGAGCTCACTGATGCCCTGATCCAGGTCTGGGAGGAGATCACCCAGGACACCATCCGCCGTCTCATCAGGAGCATGCCCAGACACTGTTGGGAGAGCATAAAGGCACGTGGGGGCCATACACGCTACTGAGTCACATTATGAGTTGCCGTGATGAAATTCACACAAGTTGGAACAGCCTGTGATTTCAATTGTTTACTTTGATTTTCAGTGTGAGTTTGAATCCAGCCCTCAATTGGTTGGTGATTTTGCATTATGACCACTGTAAAATGACCACTGTTACGTCATTTTGTTCTTAACAAATTACACAATGTAGAATAAAGATTTCAATCTAATACATTTTGTTCAACAAGACCCCTGTGTGATTTAAGTGTTCCCTTAAAATTTTTCAGCAGTATATATATATATATATATATATATATATAACCCTAACCCAAAACATTATGACCACCTGCCTAATATTGTGTAGGTACCCTTTTTGCCACCAAAACAGCCCTGACCCGTTGAGGCATGGACTCCATTAGACCTCTGAAGGTTTGCTGTGGTTTCCTGTTTGTCCATCCATGAAAACGCGATACATCAGACCAGGCCACCTTCTTCCATTGATCCGTGGTCCAGTTCTGATGCTCAAATGCCCATTGCAGGTCCAATTGGCAGTGGACAGGGGTCAGCATGGGCCCCCTGACTGGTCTGCGGCTACACAGCCCCATACGCAACAAACTGCAATGCACTGTGTGTTCTGACACCTTTCTATCAGTACCAGTATTAACTTTTTCAGCAATTTGAGCTACAGTAGTTTGTCTGTTGGAACGGACCACACAGGCCAACCATCGCTCCCCACGAGCATCAATGAGCCTTGGCCGCCCATGACCCTGTCGCCAGTTCACTGCTTTTCCTTCCAGGGACCACTTCTGATAGATACTGACCACTACAGATCGGGAACACCCCACAAGGGCTGCAGTTTTGGAGATGCTCTGACCCAGTTGTCTAGCCATCACAATTTGGCCTGTGTCAAATTCGCTCAGATCTTTACTCTTGCCCATTTTTCCTGCTTCTAACACATCAACTTTGAGGACAGAATGTTTACTTGCTGCCTAATATATCCCACCAACAGACAGGTGCCATGATAACGAGAATATCAGTGTTATTCACTTCACCAGTGGTCATAATGTTATGGCTGATCAGTGTATGTACGTATGTAACAGTCTATTATATATCCACCTCTCATATCCAATTACTGTCTCATGCCTACCACTCACTGTATACACTGCAAAAGAGTGTCAATTCTGGGTCTATTTGGAGTATTCAGTCTCATATGCTGTCACTTACTAGCTGGTATACCTTTATCTGGCGATTAAATGTGGTTTTGTGTTCTGATTCCCAGACCCAACTCGGCGCCGCAGAGCAGTTTAACACAGCTTTTTTTTCTGAAATGTCATTTTATCATTTTGACCTTCAAATCATATCTCTGGGATTGCACTTTTGGCATTTACATAGAACAGCCTAGAAGTTTAAGTGGGTAAACATTATAAGAAAATCATTGCCATTCAAGGTTATATTTACATGTTAACGCGGCAAGTCAGTATTTACAAAGCAGGCACAAACTCTAGCCACAGCAATATTGAGAGGAGCGCTTCCATGACATGACTCTATCATTTCTCCTCTCCTTTCTCCTGCCCCCTCCTCTCCTATCCCCTTTCCTCCTCCACTTCTTCTCACCTCTCCTATCTCCTTCCTCCATATCTCCTCCTATTCCCTACTATATCCTCTCCTTCTCCCCATGGAGCATGTAAATCCAAGGTTGCGAGGTTGATTGCCACGGGGGATAAGCATGCAAAGGTACTAAAGTCTATACACTCTGGATAATAGTGTCTGCTAAATGACTTGAATGTAACATAAATGTAAGGTCTGTCTCTGCTCCTTATGTCCTCCTTCCCTCTCCACCTCTATTCTTCTCCTCTCCATCTCCTCATCCATCCCTCTTGTCTTCTCGTATTTCCTCTCATGTCATCTTTTCTCTCTCTCCTCTCGAGATTCCCAGTAAAATACCCAAAATTCAGATTTAAGCAAGGAGAAAGAAGTGGTTCAGAAATGCATTAACTGCACAGCTCAGCACTGTGCATAAACTCTCACCCCAGAGAGAGACAGAGAGAAAGAGAGAGGGAGGAAGAGAAAGGAAGGATGAAATGGACAGAGAGAAACAGACAGAGAGTCAGAGGGAGAACTGCTCTCCCGTTTCCATGGAAACTCGGGCAGAGGAGGTGGAAATGTGAGAGAAGTGTAACTAAGGCTTGGTGGAGTCGCTGGGAACAAGGAAAATATATACGGAGGGAGGAAGGGATTAAAGACAGCGCTAATAGACGGATAACAGGGTAGCAAATCTAATGTCCACAACATTCGGTCGCCGGCATTGCAACGGTCAGGCGGTGTCAGTATGGGTCAAATTTGAGGAGTCAAGTCAGTGCTGCTACCTCTGGTTCAGTACTACCGTAACGTCCTCCTCCACTGCACCTCCTCTCTCCACCCCCCCCCCCTCCCCCCAACCCTCTGTGCCAGGTTAGGCAGTAACTTGAACGAGGCCCCTGATGGTACTGTAGGTGGTTGTGATGAACGTTGCAATGCATTTAATGGCTCTCAGTCAGCCACCCTGTTCTCCCACTCACCAGTGACTGAGACAGGAAGGAGCGGGTGGACCGCAGAAAAACAGCAGAAAAAGAAAGAGTGAAAAGAAAGGTTGAGAGAATAAAAATTTGAGTTGAAAAACTGAGGGAGAGAGCTAAAAGATGGGGAGAAGGATTAAGAAAAGAGAAGGAAAGAAGGGGGGACAATTAGGTGCTCTATTTCAATCCAGTTGGTGGAAAAATAGGTGGCAGCTATTAGAAAGTTACAAGGGAAAAAAAGTTTTTAGAAAGTGTTGGGTGTCAGGACAAGGACTTCATAGGTCATATTAAAGGTTTGGTGCTGCTGCTATTGAAGGCGTTTGACATACGTCCTGGTTGAGCGAGTAGTGTGATTAAAAGCAGTATGTCTTGGTGAGATGTGCAATGGAAAATATGTCTCAAAATTCAACACTCCAAAATCTGCTGCGCAATTACTGCAACAAGGTCTTAATTACTATTTGGACATCAAAATGTTGGGAGGCGAGAAGAATTTGGTTAAATAAAACTATAAAAATATTTTGCTGAAAAAATGACCATGCTCAAGTTTTTCCCCCAGACATTTGTCTTCTCAGCTGCTCCGGCATCTGTTTTGTCTGCTCTTGTCTTTGTCTATAAAGCTTTTCATACTTTGTAAACAGAACTTAAACTTAGAAAAGGCTTAACTTAAAAAATCATTACACTGTGACACCCTCAGTAATATCACTTACGTAGCTGTAGGCTAGTGTTTATTATGGCGGAGGGAGTGAAAATGTCTAGAGGAATAGACTAAATACGTCAGGGCTTTTTTCCAACTACATATTTTATTTTTATTGCTGTAGCAGCCCTGAACTCAGAGAAACATAATCACTTTAAAACCCTATCAGACAGTTAGCACAGGTCTTTAATAATCGGGGGTAGTGTGTCTTTGTCTGCGTGTGTGTATGTGTGTGTAATGAAACAGTTAATTTAATTTCCACTTTTGGAAAGGGAGCTGTAGGCAGGGTTGTGGGGCGTATCTCATTTGCCCAGTGACATTGCCAAGGCCTTGGCTGTAAATACACTAACAAATTGCTGCTTAGATAAGCAAATCAACAGGGCCCAGCAAGATGTTACACTTGAGGGGTCAGTGGTAATATGGCAAATGTATGACAGAAAATACAGATGTTGTATCTCAATTTGAGCCAGTTTCACACAGCAGGATCACCAATCGGAAATGTGAAAGAAACTGTAATTTTTTTGTCCTTATTTGATTTGCTGAAAAGTGCAAATCAAGTAAGACATTAAAAGAAAAGGAAATTACGCATTTAAAAAAAAAAATAAGTTTACAGAACAACAGAAATTAGGAAAATCTCTCAGTTGACTGACAAAATTCTGAGTTCTCAATTTAAATTATTTCATTGGTCAGACAAACTGCCTACCAAGTCTATCCACCAGCGCCAGCTCTAGCCTTTTGGGGGCCCTAAGCAAAATTCTATTTGGGGCCCCCTTCTCCCCTAGCGGCCGGGGGTCCCCTGTCATCTGGGGGTCCTAAGCGACTGCTTATGTCGCTTGTGCCTAGAACCGGCCCTGCCATCCACACACGCAAAGAACAAAACAAAATAAGAGGTTCTTACCAGATCGCCCGTCCCGTTGGAAGTCCACATGGTACCACTCTCCATCGTTGACCTTCTTGTTGACAGCCCTGGTCTTCGTGGTCCCTGAGCCCATGTCCAAAAGCAGATACAGGTGACCGTCCAGCATCTCAATGGCAAAGAAGTCCACCTTCAGTGTCAGAGGGCTCTTGGAATCCTTTAATCAAATCAACAGTGAAAGGGCATTTAAAACCACAACAATTCGCAGTAAAACCAGTCACGTATAACACAAACAAGCAGGCAATATAAGAGATCAATAACATGACTTGAAATGAACAAACCAAATTGTAATTATGTGCCTAATGAAATAACAGGAAAATACCTTGGGTGCCTGTTTCGGCTTTCCATGGCTGAAGAGGATGAGGCCGTTGGGCTCCGTGGTGCGGAAGTCGAAGGAGATGGAGCCCGTCTTCTTGGCATTCCACTTGTTCAGCGTGATGAAAGACTCAGGTGTCTCAAAGGTGATGGGGTCAAGGGTCGCCACATTTTCACATTTGAATGCCACAATGCCGTGCACTTTCATCTTGACATCTCCCTGTTTGGCCAGCTTGGAGAGCTCGAGCCGCACGTCATTGTTTTTGTACACAACCTAGGTTAAGGGAATGGGAAGAAGAAACACTGAATAAATCTGACCATCGACAGCGCACTGTACAGAAAAGAAAGGACCATTTCGGACACAACACGTTTTTGAAGTGTAGAACCAGAAATGCCTCACTATTCCAAAAAAGGTGTATTGCAAGCCAAAGGCAGGGCACTTTATAGAGTGCCATTTCCAGTGTACCCCATATCTGGAAGTGAGCTGTGTAGGTGTGAGTTGGAATTGTGTTTGCAGAACCCAGTTTCTAGTAGATGTAAGAGATGCTTCGAGAATGCACGTCAAAGCTGTTTTTAAAACGTCAATTTACTCTGTTCTGTATGTAAACATCCAACTCAGACAGATTTGAAAACCTCCATATTTCTCATAGCTTCTCAAAAGGGCATGACGTGAATGCACTTCCAACACTGCCTTTTCTAGGAAACTTAGCACTCAGTAATTCATAGACAAATACTTGAACTTGAAAATTTTTACCAGTGGTATTAACATTGCTGACCTTAGCATATATATTTTTTGTGAAAAGGTGAATAAATCTAGGTTTGCAAACAGCAGCGGTGAACACACATCACGGTGCGGTGTACAACAGGACACTGCGCTTGGTGTGCCATGATTGTTCGGTGCAACCAAGGAGCCGTTCTCCATTCGGACTTTCCTTCTTCCTTCTGACTCCTAGCTTGGCTTTTTAATGTTGTGCCCCCAGAAATTAAAACCTCTGAAATAAGGAAAGCAGCAGTAGTGGTCGCTGAGTAGAGAGAACATTGCCCCCCCCAACCCCCCCCCCCCCCGATCCGGTGCCGGCCGTGTCAGCAGGCGGTTCTAAATAGGGCCCGGTTCCGCCTGCTGCACCTGCTCCAGACAGGCGGCTGTCACCATCCCTGCGGCACGCCAGGTCACATGACTCCCGCCTGATGGCGACCCTCCACGTCTGTCGGCCTGACGCCTAGCCAGCAGTGGGGGGCGCAGCCCCGCGTGCATCACAGGGGGCCGCGGTGCACCACGGAAGACACAGTTTTTCGGCCAAGAAGAGGGAGGGTACGTGGGTGGGCGGGCGGGTGATTAGGGAGGGAGGGAGGTTAGAGACGGAGAGTGATGAGAGCTAACAGCTGTACACGATGCAGGTGTGGCGGTAAAAACGCTGAGGAAGGCCTCAGCAGGAAACCTGATTAAAATAAACCCTGCTGATGATGGATGTGCCTCTCATTACCAATCTACAAACATCTAAATTCATTAGGCTCACACACACACACACACACACACACACACACACACACACACCGACACACGCATACGCACGCACGCACACGCGAGCACGCCTAGACAGGCAAGTCGTGAAGAAACGCCGCAAACACACACTGCCGTTGCCCGACTTTGCAGGCGACCTGCACGCCAGACGAGCTGACCACGAGACCAACAGCAGAACCCCTCCTTATGCGGCGCTTCGGACACTATGAAGGAAAGTGGGGAGCATTCGGGTACGCAGCCAGGGTACCAGACAGACAGCGGCCGAATCAGCAGCTGAACGAAAATCTGCGATAATTATGGGTGCTGTATGGATTACGGTTTGAGGGTCATGGTTCAGTACAGAACATTTTTTTTACAGGAGTTACAGGAGTTCAGATGTTGGTAGTGATGGGAGGTTCGACTCTTTTTAGTGACTCTGACTCTTTTTACTGACTCTGACCTTTCCGAGTCCTTCAGTGAAAATAGCACCTTTTGAGTCATTTTGCAGCAGTAGGCCCCACATCTGGTTTGTAGCTCTGCTTCAGACTGGATGGGAGGCATCGCTGAACATCTCGGTATTTTGGGATTATCCAGGTGACGAGAGGCTCCTTGTTTTCACTAGATGTAGCATGTGGCATTCAGTCCTAATAGTTCAATTTTGGCCTCAATAGACCACAATAATATTTTCCCTTGCTCTCAGACGGCATTTTATAAGCCTTTTACTCAGGAGTGGTTTCCGTCCAGCCATCTAATATTAAGGTCTGATTGATGGAGTACTGCAGAGATGTTCTGGCAGTGGTCCCATCTCTGCAGAGAAACTCTGAAGCTGCCCATTGGGGCACTCTAAGACCCTTCTTATTCAAGACCCTTCTTGTTCAGTTACTCAGTTTGGCAATTTCTTAGAGGTCGACAGACCTCGTGGCTTGGACCTCTTGGCTTGACTTTTCCTCTGATGTGGACTGTTGAGGTGTGGGATCGTATATTAACAGATGTGTGCCTTTTTAAATCATGTCCAATCCAAGGATGATCAAAGGACACAGAATGCATCTAAAATCAACTTGGGAGTATCATGACAAACGGTCTGAATAGTTACGTATATTTTCAGTTTTTAATCAATTATGAATTAAGCCTACAATACAACAAAATGTGTAGAAAGTTAAGGCATCGTATTACATTCCGAAGCCACCGTACATAATATATCATATTTACAGTTAAGTCATTTAACAGAGGCACTCATCCAGAGTGATTCAGAACAACTAGTCCTCAAGGGCACAACAACACTTACATTTTCCCTCATCAGCGCCCACATCAGGACAAGCAACCTTTCGTTTTCTGGCCCAAATCTCTTGGACACTAGGCTATCGTCTACTGGTACTGCACCCTATTCCCTGATCCAGGCTATATATAGGGATTAGAGCGCCATTTGAAGCCAGGCTATAACCCAGGTTGGCATGTTCTATGTATTGGAAGGTGAATCCATGGTTCCGTTGTCGGGTGGTTTCCAAGCTAGTGTTTTGCCCTAAATGTTACTGTTTTTTCCTTTATAGTGCACTACATTTGCACAGACACATATGGACTCCGGACAAAAGAAGTGCACTATCTCGGTAATAAGGTCACATTTGGGACGCACGTTCTGTTGTGTGAAATTGCTCACCGCCCTGACTGCCTGGATTAAAATATGCACACATCTTTAAACACCTCACAGCGGCTTTGTTTCTGGTGTGTATAGACCATTAGAGGCAGGAACACCTCCTAAGACATTAAAGAATAAGTAGTCATTATAAATTTGATGGTTTCTGTAAATACAGTTTCTATAACATACTAGTGAACTGTACTGTAGCTCTACCAACTGTCCATACATGCTAGGAGTGCTAAGAAGGTATGTTAGTGAAGGGATATTATGTGACAATTTTCTTGTGTCACTAGTCTGGTTTTCATTTTTATTTTCTCCTTTAAGTGGCAAATGTATATCCTAGGAGAATGTACGGAGCTTCAAACCTTCAGTGTCAAACATACTTAAACTTAAATGAAACTGAATAGTTTGCAAGCCTTGACTTCAGGTAAACCCTAAGTTTAGGCAGACGGAGGCCAAACTGTTTGTTGAGGTGTTGTTTCATGTCACAAAATGGGATGCTTGTTCGCCTCTCCTATAATAGTGTATTCAGAAGGGTCATGTTGGAAATGTTGATGTTGTTGGAAAAACTAGCCTGGCATTTTTTTCTCCATGACCAAATCATGACATTCTGTTTTGAGCTAAAGGGCGGAATTTGAAATTTTAAAGTAGCATATCAAAATGGGATTATATTGTACGACACATAACAAATATTTGTATTTGAGTGTTTTTTTTCCTCGTAAATGTTTCATGTTAACATGTAGTAAGCTAAACAGGCTTGCTAGCTTTCTATGCTATACCACAAAAATCTATTGCTTAATTTAAAGAATAAAATGGAAAAATAAAAGGGCCAATGCCCCCTCAAGAATCTGAATTACGTCACCCAAAGGTGTCCGCCGCTGCTTCCAAAAAAAAAAAACACTCCACCCAGAAAAATGAATCTGGATTGGCATCCAGTTTGGATTGGCCTTCAGTGTAAACCTAATCCGCACCACCCCTGCGGAGTGCCTGTACTGGGTGGCAACACAATAACAACGTGTTGTTTTGTCTGCGAGTGCTATAAACCTCGTTATAAGGAGCACTGGTCTTTCGGTCTCCTGCCTCTCTTCCTCTGCCGTGTCGGACGTGTTGACAGTCGGGATCTTCGGGAGCTCAATCCTTAACAAAGCCTCCAGGGGTACGGAGAAAAAGAGCAATCACCCCCCCCCCCCCCCCCCCCCCCCCCCCCCCC
>JACXGI010012178.1:5442-23417 GCA_016801175.1 Esox masquinongy | reverse complement strand
GGGGGTATTGAGGTGGGTGTATAGCATTTACCTACGTATGTGTGAAGGGGGTATTGAGGTGGGTGTATAACATTTACCTACGTATGTGTGAAGGGGGTATTGAGGTGGGTGTATAACATTTACCTACGTATGTGTGAAGGGGGTATTGAGGTGGGTGTATAGCATTTACCTACGTATGTGTGAAGGGGGTATTGAAAGTGTCCCACTGTGTGTTAAGTCTCAATGTTCTGTTGTAAAAACATACAGCTCCGGAAAAAATTAAGAGACCACTGTACTTTTTTCCAAATAAGTCGAAAAGGAAGGTTTTGAGTGAGGAACAGAAGGGTTAAAATTAAGAGACCACTGCAAATTGAACGCTTCTGTTCCTCACTCAAAACTTTCCTTTTCAACTTTTTTGGAAAGGAAAGAAAAAGGTGCAGTGGTCTCTTAATTATTTCTGGAGCTGTATATAACGTACATAGATACTAGATATTCAAAATCTGTTTTTCCACAGTTGGAACAAGAAATTCATCATTATGTTATGTGAATGTTTACCACATAGGTGAATGTTTATTCTCTCATTTCATGTAATTAACACAGTTTTTTGTAATTACGTATTTGAAATTCACCTGTTAATAACCCATATAGAAATGTGTTACATGTAACTACAAGTTGACAGTACAATTGAATTCACATGTCATACGAAGGCTGATAACTAATCTAGGTTGCAACATGTGGCAAGCAACTTCCTGCCCTGATATCATTAAATCCATACATATTTTTTTACCACTCATCTTCCAGTATCTTATATGCCTACACCTACCAGTATTATAAATAATTATAATAATATAATCCACATCTGGCAGTCACTGAACCAAGTCAAATTCCCAGTATATGTTTAAAGGTGATTCTGATTCTCAGACTACATCAAATCAAGTGTAATGTAATAACAATGTATTTGCATATGATATCTGTAATTAGGACCCAGGGGCAAGCAGCTTAATTTAATTTGAGACCCGTTAGTGTAAAAGCTATTCCACTATTCAAAATAAATCCCCCATTTCAGACTCAAAGCAATAACCACAGTAGTGAAGAAGACTAAATTCTAAACAGTGAAGAATACTAGACCTGGAGAAAGCTGGGCTGACATCACACTGATCTGTCATTTTACAATTTCTCATTTAATCTATAGTGTTTCTAAAGATTCGAAATGCAAAATTGCAATCGAAATTTCAAAAGAGTGAAGGATTTTTTTCAGTATTTAGTATTTCATGTTTTCCATCAATAGCATTTATTGACTGAGTTAAAAATGTGTCAACATTGCTCAAGTGCTAAATAGAAGTGAGTGAAAGTTTTGGAACACTGCATCCTCTGAAGATGAGAGGGTCAAGGCTTGAGAGGAAAGACGTGGTCAGAGGATGGTAGGTCATGATTGAGTCAGCTGTAGTGGGCAAGTCTGGGAAAACAGTCTTACAGCCTCTGGGCTTCTCCTCTTCCATTCGACGTGGCACCCACTTGGGTGATGCTTCATCAGCTCTGGGGGTCAGAAAGCTCACCACACAAAGTTCACAACAGTAGCCAGTTGTCGTCATTACAAGCCGTCTTCCTCAATGCTGCTGTTTTCCACTCCAGCTCCTCTCTGGAACTGGCAGCTATGTGAAACAGAAGTTCTGGTACTAGGGCATTCATGAAAAATTGGGAAGCGCTTATGTTACAACCCTGTGTTACTACATTGTATTAATTTTTGAAATGAGTCTGAAATAAGGAATTGAATAAGAATGGTTTGAAAATATACTTTTGCTGAAATGTTATGTGCTGAAATGTTACGTGTGAAAAGAAAAGGGTCAGTAGTATTCTGAAAATGGTCAAGGACCTAGCTCCAAGGGGAAAGTTTTTCCTCCTACTGTCTGCAACAGTTGTTACACTGTAACTAAAATGTTTTAAAAGTGGTCACTCAAATTTATATTAAGCTGCTTTCTCCTGGATAAGTACATCCGAAATATATAGATCCATCTACTCCATCATCTGGGACACACTGGGCCCACTCCAGTTTGCATACCGCCTCAACAGATACACAGATGACGCAACCTCTATTGCACTCCACGCTGCCCCTCTCCCACCGGGGCAAGAGAACTTCCTATGTGCGAATGCTTAGAGGATCAACAGCGTCACGCCTTCCGAGCTCATCGCTACGGTCAGGTACCTGGGGCCGAACACATCCTTCTGCCACTGGGTTCTGGACTTCCCAGGCCGCCCACCAGTGGTAAGAGCTCACATCCGCCGTGCTCACCCTGAATACGTGGGCCCCTCAAAGGCGCGTGCTTAGTCCCCTCCAATATTCCTTGTTCGCCCACGACTACTTGGCCTTTATGACTCGATCCGCGTTTACTGACGACACTGCGATGGTAGGCCTAGTCACCGCTGACGATGTGGCAGCTTACGCGGAGGAGGTCAGGCCTGGCGGTGTGGCCCCGCAACAACAATATCTCTCACTCGACAATACGAAGGAGCTGATACGAAGGAGCTGATGGTGGATACTGTAAATGGAAAGCCAAACACGCTCCCGTTCGCGTACACAGGGCTGAAGTGGAGCAGGTAAGGAGGTATGTTCCCCGGCGTCCACACCACTTAGGAATGAACACGGTCGGCACACACTGAGCTGTGAAGAGAGCACGTCAGATTCTCTTCCCCCTCAGGCGGCTGAAAAGATTTGTCATGGCCCCCTCCGATCTTCAGAAAGTTCTACAGCTGCATCACTGAGAGCATTTTTACAGGCTGCATCGTTGCATGGAATGGCAACTACACCGCCTTTGAGCGCAAGGCACTTCAGGCTTGGTAGACTTTATTAACAGGGCAAAGCTGCTAGCCGTCCAGGACCTATACACCAGTGGATGGCTCTGGAAATGTTCACGGCAAGTGGTACAGCTTCTATCCCCAAGCTGTAAGACGGTTAGACATGACTGATGATTACTCAATGGCCACCTGGACTATCCATATTATCCCCTTTTTGCTTTAACCCTTTAGCAGTGACTTCATGCACATGCATTGGACTGTACACCCAAACTCACACACACTTGACTCACATACACTCACTCTCTGGACTCACACTGAACTCACATATACTCACTCTCTGGACTCACATACACTCACTCTCTGGACTCAAACTTGACTCACATACACTCACTCTCTGGACTCACACTGGACTCACATACACTCACTCTCTGGATCACACTGGACTCACATACACTCACTCTCTGGACTCACACTGGACACACATACACTCACTCTCTGGACTCACACTGGACTCACATACACTCACTCTCTGGACTCACACTGGACTCACATACACTCACTCTCTGGACTCACACTGGACTCTGGACTCTTATCAAACACACAAACATCACATATACTGCTGCTACTGTTTATTATCTATCTAGTTGTTTAGTCCACTTAGCTCCACATGTATGTATATAAACCCAACTACCTCATAATACTGTATGTCAACTCAGTACTGGGACATCCTGTATATATTGTACCTCATACTCATGTACAGTATATCAACTCAGTACTGGGACTTCTCTTTATTTTGTACCTCAAACTCCTTTATATGAACTCAGTACTGGGACTTCCTGTTTATTTTGTACCTCATACTCCTGTATATGAACTCAATACGGGGACTTCCTGTTTATATTGTACATCATACTCTTGTATATCTACTCAGTACTGGGAATTCCTGTTTATGTTGTTGTTATTTGTAGTTCTGTGTGCTACTTTTTGTATGTACATTTGTGTCTATTTCTATCTCTTTCTCTTACTTGCTTACTTACTCATTGCTGAAGGGCCAGAAAAGTAAGGGTTTTATAGCTGTTTTTTTCCAAAGCATGTCTCAAATAAATTGCTTCTGGGTAGGTAGATTGTGGGTACTTTAGAAATATACTAAAATGGCCAGTTGTTAATGACGGGGTTTGCCTCATTACAGTGGTGTTTACCAGGTCGTAGCCTATTTAACCCTGATATGTGATTTCAACAGTAGTGGATCCCTGTAGTTACATGTGAAAGGGTCACATTTCATGGGTAATAAACATGGTGTTTAACAAGTAAATTTCAAAAGTATGAAGACAAAAACATTAGTTAAACAGTTAGAGAATGTTTAATAGCATCACTAGTTAGATGTTTTGTATAACAATCAGTATGTAAATTCATATTCCTTGTTCCGCTTGTGTAATAACTGATTCTTCAACAACTATATTACCATCTGGTAACACTATAATACCTATATAATGACTGTAGTTGCTACAATAATTACTGTGTTAGATATATAGTAAGTAGGGCAACTTAATTTAAATACTGGTTGTGTACTATTGTGTGTGTGGAAGGGTGTGTATGTACATATGTTCTCACTTTGTGTTTGCATGGATGAAGGCTGTGTGCTCTGGTAGCGTGTGTTTGTGAGTGTGTTTCTCTGTCAGACTAATATAGAGAGTTAGAAGATGCAATGAAATGTCTGCCTGTGTTCCTCCTCTGTAGTTCGGTTCCCATCAGATTGTGTAGTTGCGTCTGTTTGTTCACGTCGCTGCAGATGCTAGGAGCAGAGTTGATCAAGGAGGCCTCACTCTTCTGTTCTCCTGTCACCCCTGTCTGCCCCTGTCTCTCACACTCTCCCCTCTCTTTTTCTCTCTCTCTCTCTCTTTGCATAGTCCTCCCCCCCTCACTCTCTGCCTTTATTCTCGTTTTTATTAAAAATACTTCAATGGAATGAAATTCAGTACAAATGTTGCCAAAGCAAAGTGATCCACCTACAAATTATGAATACGACTGAAAACTACAATAAGATTTGTATATACTACAGTAAGAATAGTATCCAGTGCTGCTTGGACATGCGTGAATCCTACAGGGATGGTCATTCTTTTTGTATAACATTTTAAAATAAACTCATAAAATCCTTATCTAAACCCCAATAAATAAAGACATTACAAATATAGGACACAAACAAAAACGTATGATATATTTTCATTGTATATTTAAGAAAAGTTAATTCAACAAAAACTCAGATTTCATGTGTACAAAAATATGTGAACCCCTTCATTCAATAGCTTGCGGCACCTTAATTAGCTGCAATGACTTGGATTAAATGTGCCCTATAGCCACTTATTAGTCTTTGACATCTTTTTTGAGGGATTTTTGCACACTCTTTTCAGGGGTGTCAGGCATGTCCTGCCTGCTTCAGGTCCTACCACAGCATCTCGATTGGATTAAGGTCAGGACTTGGCCAATCCAAAACACAAATATTCTTTCTACTGAGCTGTTCTTTGGTAGACTTGCTTGAATGCTTTGGGTTGTTGTTTTGTTGGAAGGCCTATTTTTGGCTCAGTTTTAGCTCCTTGACGGATGGCCTGATTCAAGAATCTCCTGGTAAACCTCACTCCTGGCAAACCTCTGTCTAGTGAATGGACTTCCAGAAACCTTGAAGTAAGTCCAGGTGGTCTCTGGAAAGGTTAAAATGGGCAATTTGTTTCTTTTTTGACAGCAGAGGCTTCTTCCTAGCAACTTTCCAATTAATTGCCATTTCGACTAAGTGTTATTTTTGCAAAGGAGGTCTGCAAGTCTCCAGATGTTATGTTTGCATTAACATTTACCTGATTTATTATGTTTGTTGTGGCTCTTGGGGATATTTTGGAAGGCAAACCACTTCTAGGCCTAGTTGCTGTCGTCTTAAATGCTTTGTAAAGGGATTTTGGCTCATAGTGGACTGATGGAGTCAGATCATTTTGAGATGGTTGTATATCCTTTCCCAGACTAATGTTCTGTCACTACCCTCTTCCTGATGTCCTCTGTGATTTTCTTGCATTCACCTGTGTGGGTGAATGCAAAATGATTATTTTGCATTCACCTGTGTGGGTAATGCCAAACTGACAAGGTTTTTTTGTCTCTGATCAGATTCCCGCTCAAACTATTTCCTAAAGATCCCTCCTTTGATTGGTTCATTTGGTACCCAATTACACTCCTCAAAAAATGAAGGGAACACTTAAAACACATATTGTGTCTCGATGAACGAAATATGAAAATGTTAAAGATAAAAATCTTTACTGTACATTGTGTAATTTGTTGAGAACAAAATGACGTAATAAAGGTCAATGGAAGCCAAAACCACTAACCGATTGAGGGCTGGATTCAAACTCGCACCGAAAATCAAAGTAAACATTTGAAATCACAGGCTGTTCCAACGGCCATTGAATTTCATCATGTCATCACATAATGTGACTCAGTAGTGTTTATGGCCCCCACAAGCCTGTATGCACTCGCGACAATGTCTGGGCATGCTCCTGATGAGACGGCGGATGGCGTCCTGAGGGCCAGTCAATGGCATCAATGCCTCCGTCATCCAGGAACTGCCTACACACTCTGGCCACATGCGGCATTGTCCTGCACCAGGAGGAACCCAGGGCCCACTACACTAGTGTAAGGTCTGACGATGGGTCTGAGGATTTCATCCCGGTACCTAACAGCAGTCAGGGTTCTGTTGGCTAGCACGGATATGCCTTCCCAGACCATCTGACCCACCGCCAAACCAGTCATGCTGGATGATGTTGCAGGCAGCATAACGTTCACCACGGCATCTCCAGACTCTTTCACGTCTGTCACATGCTCTGTGTGAACCTGCTCTCATCTGTGAAGAGAATGGGGCACCAACAACGGACCGGAGAGTTGTGGTGTTCTCTGGCGAATGCCAATCAAACTACACGGTGCTGGGCTGTGAGCACAGGTCCTACTAAAGGATGTTGCGCTCTCATGCCACCCTCATGGAGTCTGTTTCTGACAGTTTGGTCAGAAACATGCACACCAGTAGCCCACTGGAGGTCATTTTGTAGGGCTCTGGAAGTGCTTCTCCTGTTCATCCTCACACAGAAGAGCAAATACTGGTCCTGCTGTTGGGTTGATGGCCTTCTACGGCCCTGTCCAGCTGTCCTCGTCTAACTCCCGTCTCCTGGTATCTCCTCCATGCTCTTGAGACTATATCGGGAGACACAGCAAACCTTCTTGCGACGGCATGAATGGATGTGCCATCCTGGAGGAGCTGGACTACCTGTGCAACCTAAATGGGCTGCAGGTACCGCCTCATGCTACCAGTAATGGCAAGGACACTAGCAAAACACAAAACTAGAGAAGAATCAGTCAGGAAGGATAAAGAGAGAGCAATTGTCTGTGGCCACCACCTGCAAAACGATTCCTTTTTGGGGGTTGACTTGCTGTTGCCTCTCCAGTGTATTTGTTGTCACTTTCATTTGTCTCAAACCAGGTGACATTGATACACAATCGCTTATGCTTCCAAACTGGACAGATTGATATCCCTGAAGTTTAATTGACTTGGTGTTATACTATAATGATTACGTGTTCCCTTAATTTTTTTCAAGCAGTGTATTTACCCTCCTTATTCTACTTACCTACGTATTTAGCCAATGCAACTTGGGGTTCACTTATTTTTGCACCTGCGCTAATTCTTTTTTAATTTTGTTTTTCTTCTACACGCATGATTTCCTCTGAACCAACATATGAAATTGGTAACTATAAATCTGTTACGTTAGATAAAAAAGACTGATTCTGATTAAAAAAAGATTTCAAGGTGAACACAAAAAAAACTATAATTGCAAAAGGGTTTCACATACTTTCAAAGAAGCACTGTACTGAACAACAATACATATTGTAGTTGTAATAACAACAGATGAAATAGTATATTTCTATTCATTAAATTCTGTCTCTGGCTGATGCAGGAGCCAACAACAAACAAAACCAGCAGGTCAACTAGTTAGTCAGCAGATTTGTTAACACCTGTAGAACAGGATAAAAGAGCAGCCATATGCACTCTCTCATTGTCAGGGGCTTTTCACCAGACACGCTCCAGAGAACCAGCATGTATTGTTTTTCCTCTGCGCTCTCTCTCGCTCTCTGTCTCTCTTTCTTTCTCTCTGTCTCTCTCTTTCTGTGCGTCTTCGTCACCTACAAGGTCGATACCCACACGTCAACCTGCTGGGCTGGTGGAACACAACAACAAATGGGGTTTTAAAATGATGCCCTTGGGCTTTCTCACAGTGATGCCAGTGACAAACATCTAGGCCCTGAGTTTGAAGTTTGGGCATGTCTGGTACTATTCTGCCAAATGGAGGAGCGTTTCAGAGCCCACCCAGCAACCTAGCACTGAGGAGACACTGACATGGTGTTGAGGCTTAGGTTGAGGTGAGACTGACTGACATGGTGCTGAGGTTTAGGTCCAGGTCAGACTGACTGACATAGTGTTGAGGTGATACTGACTGACATGGTGTCGAGCTTTAGTTCAGCCCTCTCACCCTTGGGGCTCTCTGGGGATCTGTCCAAATACCATAATAAGGTGTGTGTTTGTGTGAGTGTGTGTGTTCGTATACGTGTGTGTGCGTGTGTGTGTGTCATCCTGGTTTCACTGTGCATGTGGTGCTTTAAGTCCCAATAAACATAGTAAAAATCTTTTTTGGGTTTAGTATTAGGTTGTAGGTATTAGGTTCATGCTGGTTTTATTACATTTAATGACTTCCTACAATATAGGTTTCTAATCCATGGCTGTTTATTATCTACAATAAAGATAATTATATGATTTGGTTTTGTCTTTACATAAAACACAAAACTATGTCATATTTCTAGTCGTTCCAATTACTGAAGTGTTCCCTGATCATTTTTAGAATTGTCTTGGAAACTTATTGACCTACTCGGTTTTTTGTTTTTTTTTCTGGAGGAGGACGGTTTGGTCCTGTTGCTTCAAAACAAAAGACATGCTGCTTGCAAGAAATTACGTTTGGATTTTTAAAAAATACACTACCGTTCCAAAGTTTGGGGTCACTTAGAAATGAACTTTTTTTGTCCATTAAAATAACATCAAATTCATCTGAAATACAATGTAGACATTTTTAATGTTGTGAATGACTATTGTAGCTGAAAACAGCTGATTTTTATTGGAATATCTACATAGGCGTACAGAGGCCCATTATCATCAGCCATCACTCCTGTGTTCCAATGGCACGTTGTGTTTGCTAATGCAAGTTTTCGTTTTAAAAGGCTAATTGATCATTAGAAAACCCTTTTGCAATTATGTTAGCACAGCTGAAAACTGTTGAGCTGATTGAAGAAGCAACAAAACTGGCCTTCTTTAGACTACAAGATAATCTGGAGCATCAGCAATTGTTGGTTCGATTACAGGCTCAAAATGGCAAGCAACAAAGAATTTTCTTCTGAAACTAGTTAGTCTATTCTTGTTCTGAGAAATGAAGCATTTCCATGCGAGAAATTGCCAAGAAGCTGAAGATCTCGTACAACACTCCCTTCACAGAACAGCGCAAACGATCTCTAACCAGAATCGAAAGAGTGGTGGTAGGCCCCAGTGCACAACCGAGCAAGAGGACATACTGGATACATTAGAGTGTTTAGTTTGAGAAACAGATGCCTCACAGGTCCTCAGTTGTCAGCTTCATTACATAGTACCTGCAAAACACCAGACTAAACATTGAAAGTGAAGAGGCAACTCTGGGATCCAGGCCTTCTAGACAGAGTTGCAAAGAAAAAGCCATCTCAGATTTGTCAATAAAAAGAAAAGCTAAAGATGGACAAAATAACGCAGACTAAAGTTGACTAAACAAAGGAAGATTGGAAAAAAGTGTAATGCACACACCAGAGGTGTTGCTAGGATCACAATACACTCAGGGCTTAGCACCCACCCTCCCCCCGGGATAGAAAGTACAGGGTTTTGAATGTACATGCGGGAGGAAAATGACGATGTACACGCTAGCGGCCTATACGTCTACATTGTCATAATGTGCGATCGGAATTATAGATGAGTAGATCAGATTTTTTTTTGGGGTCAATTTGAGATCCAGGGCTTTTCATAAAAGATCCGGGGCTATAGCCCTGGATGCCCAGGCCTAACGACACCACTGGCACAGACAAATCTAAGTTTTGAGGTGTTCGGTTGACAAGGAACATTTGTCAGACGTAGACCAAATGAAAAGATGCTGGCGGAGTGCTTGACGCCATTTGTCAAGCATGATGGAGGCAATGTGATAGTCTTGGTGTGCTTTGGTGGTGGTAAATTGGGAGATTTGTACAGGGTATAAGGAATCTTGAAGAAGGAAGGCAATCACTCCATTTTGCAATGCCATACCCTGTGGACAGCGCTTGATTGGAGCCAATTTCCTCCTATAACAGGACAATGTACAGCTCCAAACTATGCAAGAACTATTTAGGGAAGAAGCCGTCAGCTGGTATTCTATCTATAATGTAGTGGCCAGCACAGTCACCGGATCTTAACCCTATTGTGCTGTTGTGGGAGCAGCTTGACCGCATGGTATGTAAGAAGTGCCAATCAAGCCAATTCAACTTGTGGGAGGTGCTTCGGGAAGCATGGGGTGAAATCTCCCCAGATTACCTCAACAAACTGACAACTAGAATGTCAAAGGTCTGCAAAGCTGTAATTGCTGCAAATGGAGGATTCTTTGACAAAAGCAATGTTTGAAGGACAGTTATTATTTCAATTAGAAATCATAATTTCTAACCTTGTGAATGATTATATTTCTATTCAATTTGCTATATTTCCTATTCAAACTCATTTCATGTTTTCATGGAGAACATGGACATGTCTAAATGACCCCAATCTTTTGAACGGTAGTGTATGTTTTCTGCATTTTCTATAGGATAATTATTCATGTTTTTTGAGGCAAACTTTGATACCTCAAAGATATCTATGTCCGTTAGACATGTGCCACAAAATAATGAATCAGAACTAGATTGATCAATAAAAATCTGTGGTATTCTGAAATAAAACGTGTTTAAATGGTACGTAGGCTACCACCTGATACTTGTATATGGACTGAGACCCAAGCATCCACGCATTTATCACTGCCTACCTGTATGAATCATATGGCCTACATGTGTGAATCGTGGCCTGCCCATATGAATCATATGGCCTGCCCGTATGAATCATATGGCCTGCCCCTATGAATCATATGACCTACTGTATGAATCATATGGCCTACCCGTATGAATCATCTGACCTGCCCCTATGAATCATATGGCTTACCGTATGAATCATATGGCCTACCCGTATGAATCATCTGACATACCTGTGTGAATCATATGGCTTACCTATATGAATCATATGGCCTACCTGTATGAATCATATGTCTTACCTTAATGAATCATATGACCTAACTGTATGAATCATATGACCTACCGGTATAATTCATTTGGCCAACAGGTGTGGATCATTTGGCCTGCCTATATGAATCATGTCTCCTACCTGATTGAATTATATTTCCAACCTGTTTGAACCATATATCCTACCTCTATGAATCATTTGGTTTACCTGTTTGAGCAATATCATCTACCTGTTTCAATTATATGGCCTACATGTATGGGTATTATGGCCTGCCTGTTTGAATCATATGGACATGTGTGAATCATATGGCCTATCCGTATGAATCATAGAGCCTATCTATATGAATCTTATGGCCTAAGTATATGAATCAGAGGGTTGTCAAACTTGCCAACATTCTTTTCCTCCTCAAATCTATTCCACACAATATGTTGCCTCCTCATCTGATAATATTAATAACAGTGCCTCCTCTCGTACTGGTCTTGACCCATCAATGTGTATGTATCATTTGTTTTCACTGTGGAAGCTAGGTGAATTGCAGCAAAAACAGTTTACATTCAAACCAACTCTCCCCAATCGTGCCCGATAAAGCTTGCTTAATAATGGACATTCAATCCATATTCAGTTTCTCTGTGTATCAATATTGACAGGAGAAGCAGTAAATTCACTGAAGCCCCATTATAAAACCAACTTGCTTTTGCCCTGCTTCTGTAGTATGTTTCACTTTAATTTTTGGTTGACCAGCTTACAAAAGTTGTAAAACCTATATTTTTTGATATTTTTAAGATATTTCATAGCATTTTAGATAACTTAATGATTCCCTACTCTATTCAGTGCTTGATTTTTGTGCTTGAACAGAAGTTGAAATGTGTTGAATTTTACTAACAACAGAGGGATTTTGCTTGCCCTAGTCTCATCCAGTCTCATGGCTTATTTAGTGATGCTGATGGGGGAGAGGGAGGGTGCGGCTGTTGACAGCTGTTGACCAATAGAAATTCAATATTTTAGAATGCGCTTTCAATGCACCCAAAATCCTTTCTCATGAATGAATGTCCTGAAACACTTATTATGGCAGATTTATTATGGGATTTATGGATTTCCTAAAAATGTACAAATCTGTTTTGTACCATCAAGCTGACCACCAAAGTCGAGATCCTAGTCAAGCTGACCAGCACAGTCCAGATCCTACATTTAATTACATTTGCAGACAATTCCAACTGGTAGTTGCTCAGTTGAATGATAACTAGGATCACAATGATCTGTTTTTGAAGGACTTTGTGAAACCATGTGATCTTCCTGTTGCTTAGTTCCGAAAGCTTTGTGGCTTAATGAGGAAATTGTGTGTTCTTGTGGAACTACATCTCACCTGGAAAAAGACTACATCTCCTAATAGCCCCTCTGGCCTGGAAGGAAATTCTGGTGTGCCCTGGATAGATAGCCGACAGCTTTAAAGAGGCCTATTTGGAGAACTGAATTACGTACTGTAAGTGTATTGGATCAGCTAAAGTTGATGGATTCAACCTGGAGGAGGAATGTCATGTGGAAAATCCCAGCTGCTTTGCACAAGGCCAGACTAGTGGATTGTCCTTCTATGGCACAGCTATTGGGCTGGATAAAGTATCTTATCAGAATATTTGTCATGATAGTTTGAGACTGGTCATTCCAGCCAGGCAAATGCATTCGTTCCAGTACAGATATATTGTTGCATTCAGATAAAGTAGTTCCAACAGTCTGCCTCGATCTTCTCTGCAGTAAAGAGCCACTACCCCCGATTATTTCAAAACAGCTATGATCCTATTGAGCTAGTTATTCAAAATGAGTTCTGTATTACATGATAATGTTCTAGATGCGGAATGCTTGCGATGGTGCTCTTGTATAGAGAGCTTGCATTCTACTGTAAGATTCTGCTGTTCTAAAACCTGCTGTTCTGGCCATTCTCGTAAAGCTAGCTTGAAAGCTAGCTAGTATTCAGATGTGTAAGCTGACATTTCATAAAGACACCAGAATAGAAAGCCGCTGTTGTTCTGCGCAAAGCTGCTGTTCAAGAATGGAAAGCTGAAATGGGAGTGCGTAGACACCTGTGAACACTAATCTGATGTTCTGCTTTGGAAAGCTGTTGTTTTACTGGTTCCATGGTGGATAGATGGCAACACGCTGCTCGGTCCGTTACAGTATGAGGTCTCCATGGAAATGGCAGAAAGGGAGAGAGTGCAGGAGCATGTAACGACGAGGAGCGTAACGACTAGGAGTGCCAAGTGCAACAGAGAGTGTTACCATCGCCGTAGCTGAGCGAGGGGGGGATTAGATGCAAACAAAGACCGGGATTATCTCCGGGCTACAATACCACTACGCACAGCC
This sequence comes from Esox masquinongy, assembly GCA_016801175.1. NCBI lineage: Eukaryota > Metazoa > Chordata > Actinopteri > Esociformes > Esocidae > Esox > Esox masquinongy. The sequence continues at coordinate 9,910 of JACXGI010012178.1, read as the reverse complement.
TCTTCAGAACGGGTCCGCCAAAGGCCTCCTAGGACCACCGAACAAAGACGGGGTCTCCCACCCACAGCCGCAGGGTCTCTCTGCCAGCCTACAGAGCCGGCTCCAAAGAACTACAATGCCCAGCCGCCTGTGGGATGGCAGCCGGGGACCTTGGATTAAGGGTCATTATTTCCTCTCATTATGGACGTTCCTTTTGTTGCGTCCCTCAGAGGAGGAAAAAGCGCAGCCATGTTATCACTGGCCGCTCAGCATGATGACGACAAACTTCACATCGGATGCCCTCTAATTATGGGGCTTAGTCTGGTTATGGGAACACGCATGACGTTGTGCCAACACATGAGGTCCATGTCCCTGCTCTCTTCCCCACTAGTGCTTATTTCAAGGGTGGACAGTACAAATGGATGGAACTTTCATTTACGTGCATCTATGTTCTCTCAGAGAGTAATCCATGGTTGGTTTATGGATTGACAGTCGTCTCTGTTGTTGTTTGTTTTTGAAGTCACTTCACGTGGCTAGATGTCTGGTTGTTAGATTGGGACGATGATAGACATTGAAGGCGGCAAAGGATGGACCCTGCTGATAGGTGGAAAGTGATATAAGACAGATGGGGAGAAATGGAGAACAGCTAAGCTAGAGGAAGAGATAGACGGATGGGGAGATGGGCGGACGGAGGTAGGGAGGGAGGGAGGGAGGAGGGGGACAGAGAGAGAAAGTGCTGGTCGGAGATGTTTTAAATTCTGGTGCCGACAGTCCCTCCATCTGTCATTGTGGTGCTAGGTTCTGACTCAGTGATTTCTGTGATTGGCCCTAATCCCAGCCAAGTGCCAGTAGAGAGACAGACAGAATAAAGAGCTTAGACTCCCTCTCTGTCAAAGTGGGAGCGTTCAGTCTGGGTTGCAGACTGTACTGGCTGCTACCAAGAACCACTGGGCCAGACCTGACCACTCGAGCTCCCCTTATGATCCTGGGTAATATGACACACGGGCACCAAATTAGTGGTAGTAACACTATATTATCACAATAATTATTACATGTATTCTTTGGCAAACGTGTTTACGCAAAGCACCTTTCAGTCATGTCTGACAATGCTGCTGACCAACCTGTTTAGCCTTATGTGTCGGCAACGTGTGAAAGCCCAGTCAAACCGTGAGAGTGGCTGCGTCAAAGGCAAGGAGGAAAATCTGCATTCTTTTGGGGCTCGCCTAACAGCGGGGAAGTTACTGAAGCCCCGCAAGCCATCATGCTTGTGTTAAGGGGCCTGGTGTCATTGTCGTCCGATGTGTGTCACCCAGACACGGTGTTGAGAGGTCAATCACAAGGTGTTGAGGGCCTCAATTTACCGCCGCTGCAATCATGCTAGGCCTCAAGCGCTGGTTGTTTTGTTGAGTGGCCTCGCGTTCACACACATTACGCGCCGGAGTTTCTCGAGAGCCCTCGTGATCAACCCAGGCGACAGCGTGTCGGGCTGAGAGCGCCTAATGTCTCGCAGGCCAACTGGGGGAGGCTGGCTGGAGGTTTAGGCTCGAGGACCCTGGCTCAACGGCAGCAATCAGACGAACCACTGGCCGGTGCACCGGGTGAGACGGCGAGGCGTGCCGTTTGTGTAGCTCAATGCAGTGTGACATGGATGGTCTCCGGTGTGCTGTCACTCGTCTAAAAATAACATGACTTTGAGTGATTAAACCGCTCGCTCCCCTTCGGAACCCAGCAAACAGAGCAGTCGTGAATATTAAAGATGCTAATCGCCTCACGCTGTGCTTTGCCTTAGCGTTTTTGTTTTGTTTTGTTTCAGTTGACAAGTGATTGAGAGAGAGAGACTAGCCCTTTGTACAAGCCAGGCTCCCATGAACATCACAGACAGGGCCCAAGTTTAGGCCACTGATGAGCCGTCCGGCAGAATCATGTCAAGTCACTTTGGTAGTACGTTCCTACTGTCAGCTAATCAATCATCTTCACTGTGCGGTTTCAAGTTGATGTACACTACCATTCAAAAGTCTGGGTTCACTTAGAGATGTCCTTGTTTTCCATGAAAACAAACATGAAATGAGTTTGAATGGGAAATATAGCAAAATGAATAGGAAATATAGTCATTGACAAGGTTGAAAATTTTTTATTAAAATTATAATTGTATCCTTCAAACTTTGTTTTTGTCAAAGAATCCTCCATTTGCAGCAATTACAGCCTTCCAGACGTTTGGCATTCTAGTTGTCTGTTTGTTGAGGTAATCTGAACAGATTTCACCCTGTGCTTCCTGAAGCATCTCCCACAGGTTGTATTGGCTTGATTGGCACTTACATGCCATACGATCAAGCTGCTCCCACAACAGCTCAATAGAGTTGAGTTCCGGTGACTGTGCTGGCCTCTCCATTATAGGCAGAATTCCAGCTGACTGCTTCTTCCCTAAATAGTTCTTATACAGTTTGGAGCTGTGCTTTGGGTCATTGTCCTGTTTAACACTAGAACCGCCAGGCCTTTTTTTACCCCCTATAACCGCCAGAGCTGAACGCCATTTGGCGTCATTAGCATACGAATCGTCCCTATTAGCATGGACATTCTCCTCCACAGTATCACCATCCAGCCAGAGCATCAGTTCATCTACTAGGTCATCATCATCTTCATCAACATACGCTATATAGAAGTCTAAAAAATAATGAATTACAGATTTTGTTTGTTTTAAATGAATTTGAAAAATACAAGAATGTGTTTGTATTTAAGGTTTTATCATACGAAAAAAAAACTAAAAAAAGAATACACAGAACGATTATTTTTAAGAACACAGGTTACAGTATTTTAATTTGTTTATTAGGCCCTACAAATGTAAAAAATGAAAATTACTCAACACTTCAATTATTTAAAGGTAAATCGTTTAGTATGTAGTTTTCATTTTGATGAAGTACAAGGTAAAATAGGAGACATTATCAACCAGTTTGCGACACTCAAAGGATATGCGCATGAATAGTCTACATAGGCCTAAAGCACGGTTGCTTGATAAACACGATACATTTCAAAGAATGAATAACACAGGCTACAGCCTATTAGTAGAAATAAAATTGATAAAGTTGAAAAAATTAATTTTTACCCAAATCATGCCGTCTCTTCCAGACTCCTGTCTCGCAGTGGTATTTGGGGTCGCCGCTGGTTCACTTCTTTTTTTTTGCGAGGAGGCTCAGACATTGGCGGTGGTGGTTCAATATCTGAATCAAATGAAGACCCGCCATCCGACAAGTCGATTTCGGGATCTATTTCTGATCCTTCATCTTACTCCATCTCATCTAAATCTTGCAGCATCTGCAATGCTGTCAGGACGTCAAATCGTCGGGTTTGGTTTGCCATTGTGAACTAAATGCTGTAAATTGCATCTGAGTTGTGTCTGACTTGCTCACCGAGTTCAGATTACAGTGAGGGAAAAAATTATTTGATCCCCTGCTGATTTTGTACGTTTGCCCACTGTCAAAGAAATGATCAGTCTATAATTTTAATGGTAGGTTTATTTGAACAGTGAGAGACAGAATAACAATAAAAATATCCAGAAAAATGCATGTCAAAAATGTTATAAATTGATTTGCATTTTAATGAGGGAAATAAGTATTTAAGAAGGCATTTCTGCAAAAAAGAGAAAATGTCCGAGCACATGTTTTTCGTCTTACAAACAGCTCTCCTGAAAAGTAGTGACATGTGACTTAAGCCCAGTTTCTTGAATTCTGTCACATTTGTCCTCTTGCCTACTTGTGCACTGGGGCCTCCCACTCCTGTTTCTATTTAGGTTAGAGACAGTTTCTGCTGTTCTGTGAAGGGAGTAGTACACAGTGTTGTATGAGATCATCAGTTTCTTGTCAATTTCTCACATGGAATAGCCTTCATTTCTCAGAACAGGAATAAACTGACAAGATTCAGAAGAATGTTTCTGGACATTTTGAGGGTGTAATTGAACCCACAATTGCTGATGCTCCAGATACTCAAGTAGTCTAAAGTAGGCCCGTTTTATTGCTTCTCAACAGTTTTCATCTCAATAAGCCTTTTAAGATGATGAACGTGGATTAGCAAACACGATGTGCCATTGGAACACAGGATTGATGGTTGCTGATAACTGGACTCTGTATGCCTATGTAGATATTCCATTAAAAAAACAGCTGTTTCCAGCCACTATAGTCATTTACAACATCTACACTGTATTTCTGATCAATTTAATGTCATCTTAATGGACAAAAAATTTGCTTTTCTTTCATCTTTTGGACAGGACACTGTTGGCTCGACCTTGTCAGTCGCAAAGCCGTCTGGGAGTCGACTCATCCCATTGTTGTTTAGATTGTGTCAGAAACGGTAAAACATTTTGGATGTTTTACCTTGCTGATCTCACAACGTTCACTCCATTGCACTAACGCTCACCCCGTTGCACTAACACTCACCCCGTTGCCCTAACACTCACCCCGTTGCCCTAACGCTCACCCCGTTGCCCTAACGCTCACCC
>JACXGI010012177.1:0-23411 GCA_016801175.1 Esox masquinongy | reverse complement strand
CCCTCCTTACACTGGGTCAGAACTCCCATACCCCCTCCTTTCACTGGGTCAGAACTACAATACCACCTCCTTAAACTGGGTCAGAACTAACATTCCCCCTACTTACACTGGTTCAGAACTCCCACACCCCCTTCTTAAACTGGGTCAGAACTTCATACCCCCTCCATAAACTGGGTCAGAGCTACCATACACCCTCCATACACTGGGTCAGAACTCCCATACCCCCTCCTTATACTGGGTCAGTACTCCCACACCCCTTCCTTACACTGGGTCAGAACCACCATACCCCCTCCTTACAATGTTTTTTGCTTATACAGCCAAATTGCCCAAAACAGACTATATAATATCCCATTATGCTACTTTTCTAACCTTTTTAATGTATGAATAAAAATATATTAATAATCACAATTAGAGCTATTTCAATCAGTTTGTCAAGCAACCAACCTAGCATTACTAAAACTTTGAGTGGGTCTGAATACTTCACTATCTAAAGGACAGTCTTAGGGGGAAAATAGGGGGACGGCTTTGAGAAGACATTGGGATTGAGCCAAAATAAGTTTACATTTTTACTCATGTACTCAATTAATTTCAAAAAGTAGGTGGTAGAGAGGGAGAGAGAGAGAGGGAGACAGAGACAGCTTGCGCACAACTGAAAAAAGAGGACATTTTACAGTCTTTTCCTAATCAAGTCTCCCAAGTACCAGTTGGGTCATTAATAATGTCCTGAAGGACAGTTGGCATGGTAAGAATAAACACCACTTCAGCCCCATAAGTTGAACTTGTGTAGCGGTAAGCATTTCTCTAGGTGAACACAAGTGTTATATTTTGATTTATGTTTTCACCACTCATTCATCATGCCTTTCTGGACTCATTTCAAATACTTGTTCAGCCTAATTCTCAACAGCATAAAGCAAAGCATGCAAAACGAAGCTCAACATCCAGTAGGTCACTTTGAGTTAGGCAAATACATTCTTTCCCCTCATGTGATATTGGTGCTGATGGATGGGTTCAATCTGGAATTGCTTCAGCCAACACTCTGTTAATGTAAATACATAAATACAATTTAAAAAAAATCTTATTGCAAAGAGTACATATGTATTTTACATAAATACCATACCATAGAATGGAACCGTTTATTACTTCAACAACGATGTGTTCCCAGAGGTATCGCTTGTTATTGGAGTATTTTTAATTCACTTAGCTTGATAAAGGGTTATATCAATATTTCGCCAATAAAACCTTTACCTACTTTCCCAGAGTCAATTTCCTTTATTCCAGCCACAGACACGTACCCTGCTATTTAATCCTGAATCTGGGAAGTAGATAAAGGGTGTCATTGCCAAAATCCCAAACTATCCCTTTAATGGTTACATGCAAGATTGCATTGGGAATATATATGATTAAAGTATTTGCTCAAACTCTAATGAATAATGAAATATCACATCAGGATCACATCCAGGGTAGTTACCTGAAAAACAGAGACTGCAGTGATGCATGGTTTTGTGTAGCGTTAGGAGAAAGCAGGCTGTCTCTGAAAAGAAATAAAAAATGAATCTTTGAGCAGTGTTTGCATGTTTGGCTAGGTACTACGTCCTATTACATACAAGACATGATACTTGTGCGATGTCGCGCTGGGCAAAGAGACTTAGAAACAGAAATTCTCTTATTTTTATGTTTCATACAAACATGCATGTGCATGTGATGCTGACAGATAGTGTAAAGGTGTAATGTAATGCTGACAGATACTGTAAAGGTGTAATGTAATGCTGACAGATACTGTAACGGCAACCTAATTTAACAAATGGGACTGAAAGATATGCAGGATACATATCTTGGTCTTTTTTTATAAACTAGAGTATGTCGACATGCAGAAAACTATGGGTTAGAAATGATTCTGTCAGGCCCACACAACAAGAAATATGTAACAAATTGTGCAATTCATGTTTATGCTGACAACACAGTACTATGCGCTAAGACTCCCTGTCTTGAACAAGCTGTTGGACACCTGCAGTTTGATTTCCAACTGTTACAAAAATCACTTACGTACTGTAAGTTGGTACTAAATGCAAATAAAAACTAAGCATATGTTTTTTTTTTGAGGTCTCAAAACCTAGCTTTGGATGACCCTAAAATTACTACCCCTAATGTTTTTATAGAACGTGTTGCTTCTTACAAATACCTTTTAAAGGTATACATTTTCTTTGATGCATTTGCAGTATTCTAAAACTTATTTGGATTTGTCTGACACTTTTATTGATTGGTAATTTCAGTGTAGTTTGACTATATGTTAGAAGGGACTGTGTTATTGATTTTGCAGGTGTTATTTATGAGATTAATTGTTGACAATCGAATTGCATTTCCTAGGTTTTATTACTTAGACATTATCAGGGTATCACACACGGTTAATTCATTGGACAAAATAGAATAAATAAAACCATTGTCCCAGTTCTCAAATTTAAGTAAATTTGTTTGTTGTATTCATAATATTTCTGTGCATTTAATCCTATGCAATGGGCTGAAGACACATTGATAACTTTAGGAAAACAGGACCATGATCAAACATACTTCCTTATATGATTTTAGCAGAAAGGTTTTCTCAAAAATGTTGTGTTTAAGGCCCTGTTTCATCCCAACAACTCCCAGTGGACTTGATACAATTGAAGAGTCTTCCAGACATGATTGTGTCTTCTGCAGCACTTTTGACGTAATTCTTATCACGCTGCTTGCTCACGTTGTCTTGAAAAAATACATTGTGATCAGATTCTTTCCCATTTCCACCTACCCAAATAGTTCTGGCAGTAAAGGTGCTCCTGATCGCCAAGTTATGAGAATATGGGGTGAAGGCAAACGATAAGTAAACTTGTACTGCATACATTCATTTACAGTTATTTACACTTGTGAGCTAGCGTACAGTCCATGGCAGGCGTTTTTCAACTTTGGTGCGATATGACGGTAAGATGTGTTTGTGCACTTGGGCTGTGCTAGATAACATCACCGTGGCATCATCTGTGAGCGTGATCAAAGATGTCTTTGGGTCAGCAGTGGTTGCCTATCTTCTGCAGTACTGTGTTTGACTGAAGTGCTGAAGGATGACGCTGAATAATGAGCTGGAACCATGAAGATCCAGCACAGTAGGTGGTTAAGGAAGCATTTACCATGTTTTTATCATGTTTGGAATGGCGCATGCTTCTATAACAAACACGTGGTTGTTCATATCAGCAGTAAGATTGTCACAGACTCCCCATTCACCCACACCCACACAGTTAGGACCACGGCACAAGACTGTGCCACATCAAACAGCTGGTCAGATGGTTTTCACTTAAATCTGTGAGGAATGTACTGTAATGCCCGGAAAGCTCAACCATATACAATCTGCTCAATCTGTCTGGATCAGACTATGTGGAAAAGTTGGAATCCTCTGTTTTTGAAGAAAAGACAAATCCTAAGGATCTGGAGGCATCGATGGAAACAGATCTGTCCACCTCTGAAATGGACAGAAATATGTAACACCAACCAACTCAAAAACGGATTGATCTAGTCAGTCTTGACTCACCACCCTGAACATACTGGCAAAGCAATGTGACTGTTGACTGATGAATTGACTAGACACATGTTTGGTATTCAAATTGACACCTTCCACGTGCAATACCTTTGTGAAAAGAAAAACTGGAATCAACTGTGCATGCTAAATGAGCATTCCAAAATGGGTAAAAAGAAACTAAGGAGGGAGGCAGAAGTGATTCCCATTGAAAGCCAATGCTGTTCAAACTGTTTGTAGTTGACACTCCTGATAGAAACTGGCATTGTGCATTTAACAAACGGTGCCACTCTTGTTGCTGAATAAATCATTTTGCAAAGTGCTGAAGATCTGCCTATCCAACATCAGTGTAGTCCATGCTTACATTAGCCTAGCACCATCTCATTTTAGCCAAGCCCGAGCTCATACCAGTCTAAACCTAGCTCATACCAGTCTAAACCTAGCTCATACCAGTCTAAACCTAGCTCATACCAGTCTAACCCTAACAAATGCAGGGAGTGAGGAAACAAACCACAGAGCAAGGAAGACTATGTATTGTCCGTCCATGTGTAGAGAGGGCGGTCTCACACTGTGCTCCATTTAATGCTGTTAACCCTTACCAGGCTGAACCAATGCAGGACCATACCTGACCTACACTCACTTGGCTGTGGTTCACCCCTGACTGTATTCACCATACAGCACTGACCCATGGACCTTATTCCTTACAAAGCGGCTGACACATCTACGTTTTATGTTTTCTTAACTTAGCTAGCTATAATACGCGGCTCAGATCTTTAGCTAATGAGCCTGCAAGATATGACTTCATAAAGCAAAAAAATATATATATCCCCAAAACAATAAAGAAAGCATTCAACATAAAACGTTGAATTGACAGCTGACCTGTTGTTGAGGGTGAGGGATTGGGAGACAGCGGATAAAGTCACCCAAGGCCTCTACAGCCAGGTATGTACAGGGGAATTTATGGACCATGTGGTGTGCACATGTCTACCTTAGAGAGGAGGACACTTGATTCATTATTATTCAGTCCATTTGATGGGTCTTATCTTTTTTCGACAGCATTCTTCATTTCATGAAGCTGAAGACAAAAACCCAAAGACTGGAAACATATGGCGGGCTGGAGCCACAAGATGGCCTGAACTTTCCATTGAGCACACTTACCTTGAACACAAAGAGAAGACAGCATTAAATAATCAGCAACCCCATAAAGGAATTTTGAATGACCAATATATTTGTAGATGCATAGCATGTACCACTTATAGAACAGGCAAGTGGAAAGTGTTGTCACTGAGCAGGCTTTGTTCTGCCCTGGTCCATCTGAATATTTGTTGATGTGGTGGTAGGAGGGAAAGATACAACACTTGTGAGGTGCAGAGTAGCAGGCCTGGAGGGTCCCGTGAGAACCTGATTGGTGTGGTGACATCATTGGCAAATAAAAACCTGTAGAAAAATGCAGCAAGTCTGTCTAACTGCAAACACTTTGGTGTGAGTGCTTGAATGTGGTCACTGACCTAGTTCGAGAGACCACACGTAATGAGGTGTATATTAGATATTCACTCACATGTTAGGGTTATATCTTCTGGGCCCAGATAAAAGAACAGGTTGCTGAGTTCTATGAAAGAACACAAGGATTTAAAACCAATTAGCGAGAGAATGAATATAAATTTACTGACTTATATTAAATAAAAGACAAATGCAAACAATTTATTTGTGCTGCCTCAGAGAACTCTATGTCTAAGTGTGAGGAATGTGAGGAATGAATTAGAACATGAAGGCAAACCCACTGTACTGTTACAGTTAAGTTGAACTTCGGTCCTTTCCAATAGAAAACCCTGCTCACATCCAAAGCAAATCACGGTGGCTTTTCAAATAACACTCTGGCAGAAGCTGATTCTGATATAAACAACACATTTCTGCTGATCAGGACCAAAACGACTCCTGCACCAGCTCCAATAACTGACCTCCTTGCTCTTTATTTCCTTGTGGAGTTTGTTCTTCTTCTGCCAAGACTGGAGCCTGTTTAAAGGCAGTTCCATGCAGTGTTCCCTGTACTAACACTCAGTATGATTAATACACACACAAACATAACTTCAGAACCAGAAATTGCTTGTCAAGAACATGTCGTACATCTTGGATTAAAGATTAAGTCATAGAAAACTATTTCTTGGAATGGGATGCGTGCTGCTGATATGCATAGTTTGTCATATTTCTTTACGTTGCCCAAGTGCATTTATTAAGTTCACTTAATTTATCCAGTTCCAAGGTCAGATGTGTGTTTTTGAAATGTCCATTTACCGGAGTGGTTGCTTGTGTGAATGCATCAACAAAACTGCAGGTGAAACTGTGGTGTAGAGAACTGGCACCGGATGATGAATGTGATACAGTAACTCAGTTATGGTACTTAATGCACTTCATTTACTTTTGCTTATGCTAGATAATTGATCCAGGAAGACATTGGCAGACAAATCATATGCTGCCACTGCTGCCACAAGAATGTCATTTTGAGACAAGATTAATCTCATGAAATATGAAATTCCTGGGGGATTTTCATGGCAAATGTGTACATAACTTCAGGGATTTATACATAAATTATTAAAATTTGTAGTTGTACTATACCACCGTTTTTCTATGTGAAGTTAGTTCCTCAGTACTAAACTAAACACAGGATATTTTAGCATGGGAAGCAAGTAGATGTTTAATAAGCGATGCAACAATAAGTTAGCTTAATTTCATAATTCACTCCATATGCCTAGATCATTTATATTTCATATTTTATCTTCAGCTCTAGGAGCAGCATACAACTGTCCTACAAGACAGACTACAATAGTTAGCAGTATCAGAGCTGAAATATCACTAGGGTTTACAGTATGTTTCATTCACGTGCCCAAACAAACAGTAACAATATGTTGACACTTTTGGGCGTGCCAAAGGAAAAGTGAGTTGGTAAACAGTTGGTAAAAACATACTTTTGAATTCCTTTTCATAAAAACCCACCATCACCTGTCCTATATTCCCCAGGCAGGGGTGTAGATGTAGGGGGGTTATGACCCCCCAATATTACAGACAGGTCACTGTTACCCCCCTGCAAAAGAGTGAAAATCCTGGGATCCATTGACCCTGACCCCCTGACCCCCCAACAAACACCGTGGTCCCCAGGCACACCAACCATAAGATGGTAAAGGACATCCCCTGGATGAAACAAATAGAAAGGAACCATAATGTCTTGCCCTTATTGTCCGGTGATGAAAGCATGAGTGAAAATGCTTGAGAAACACTTATTATGATGGTCAAACGGCATTGTACTATATTTTGAAAGAAACGTGATCATTTATACATAGCATATAAATTTGAAAATGTGGTCAATTACACTATTTCTATAACCAGGAATATTATGCTCCAGGCATGTGGCATATTTATTTTTAAACAAGGGCTGGGGTTCACGTTGCACAAAGACAAAAACATTTATATTTTTGATATTTAACGCTGCCAAAAATTATCCTCCTCAGCCAACAGCAATACATAATGCATAAAACGTTTCACAGAGTGTGTGAAAGTATATTCAGTGCTTTTATCATCAAAGACGTAACCTGCAGATATGCATGGATAACAGAGTTTTAGTGGAGGAAATTTCTGTAAAATGTTGGACTGCTGAAGTTGATTGCTGAAGATAAATACATGAATCATACCGATATCAAATCAACTTCTGAAATTCAAGACAAAGTTACATTAGTGAATGCATGTTTTATTCAATTAAAAAAGTAGAAAATTAAATTCCATTACGACTTTCTCCTGCGTCAGCAGATGCTAATAAACAGCTAGACAAACGTACATGCTCGCATTATTCCAAGCTGACATAACCAGCAACAGTCTATCCTAATAATGAGTTGAAATGGCCATGTCTACCTTAATAATGAGTTGGAATGGCCATGTCTACCCTAATAATGAGTTGAAATGGCCATGTCTACCCTAATAATGAGTTGGAATGGCCATGTCTACCTTAATGAGTTGAAATGGCCATCTCCATCCTAATAATGACTTGAAAAAGCCAAGTCTACCCCAATAATGAGTTGGAATGGCCATGTCTACCCTAATAATGAGCTGAAATAGCCATGTCTACCCTAATAATGAGTTGAAATGGCCATGTCTACCCTAATAATGAACTGAAATAGGCATGTCTACCCTAATAATGAACTGAAATAGCCATGTCTACCCTAATAATGAGCTGTTAACGTTGAAATAGCAATGTCTACCCAAATAATGAGTTGGAATGGCCATGTCTATGCTAATGAGTTGAAATGGCCATGTCTACCCTAATGAGTTGAAATGGCCATGTCTACCCTAATAATTACTTGAAATAGCCATGTCTACCCTAATAATGAGTTGAAATGACCATGTCTACCCTAATAATGAGCTGAAATAGCCATGTCTACCCTAATAATGAGCTGAAATAGCAATGTCTACCCAAATAATGAGTTGGAATGGCCATGTCTATGCTAATGAGTTGAAATGGCCATGTCTACCCTAATGAGTTGAAGTGGCCATGTCTACCCTAATAATGACTTGAAATAGCCATGTCTACCCTAATGATGAGTTGAAATGGCCATGTCTACTCTAATAATGAGTTGAAATGGCCATGTCTACCCTAATGAGTTGAAGTGGCCATGTCTACCCTAATAATGACTTGAAATGGCCATGTCTACCCTAATAATGAGTTGAAATGGCCATGTCTACCCTAATGATTTGAAGTGGCCATGTCTACCCTAATAATGACTTGAAATGGCCATGTCTACCCTAATGAGTTGAAGTGGCCATGTCTACCCTAATAATGACTTGAAATGGCCATGTCTACCCTAATGAGTTGAAATGGCCATGTCTACCCTAATAATGACTTGAAATGGCCATGTCTACCCTAATGAGTTGAAATGGCCATGTCTATCCTAATAATGACTGTTACACATGCAGGTACCCTGTATGTGCGTTTGTGTTTTTTCCCCTCCTGCCGTTTCCCCAGGTGTCCCTTATGTTCCTGATTGTGCTCGTTGGTGTTTCCCACCTGGCAGTCATGAGTGCATCGCCTGACTGCTGAGGTGGACCAATCGGTGGACACCCCTCCTAACTGCACCACCTGTTCCTTTTTCCATTACCCAATCACATCACACATCCCTGGTTTAAAAACCCAGTCAGTTGGTTCTCCCAGAGAGATTCTTTTGATTTACCCCACATGGACACAGACACTCTTGAGACACATAACTTTTTTCATAGACAGACACTTTGTTCATACATACATCATTTAGTTTAGCACATACATCTCACTTTGTCCTGTTTCATGTGAGTATGTATTGCTGTGGTGTTTTGTTTGGTGTTGTCTAGTCAATTGTTTGCTGTGTGCTGTTTAGTCCTTGTTCAACCTGTGTGTTTTTGTTTATCCCTGTGTCCCTGGGAAAAGGTTTTTTTAGCAAGTAGCTCTTGGGCATACACAACCCGTAGGAAAACTTTGTCTAAAAACACTAGTTAGAACTGAACGGACCACCCACTGTATTTTTGTATTGGTTAGTAGTCAGCTAAGCGGTTCTTGAGGCAGGAAAGTTCAGTTTAGGGGTGTTTGGACTATATTATTTCATTTCTTGGGTTCAGCTCAGCCCCTTTTCCCTTTCCCCTTTACCATGTGTTTATGTTTGACGGTAGCTTTGGTTGTCTGTGTCGTTTGTTCTCACTGTTCATTCACACTGCACTGATTTGCATGTTTTATTTTGCGGGTCTCTGTACCATCCACCCTAGACTGCTAGAGCCACAGGGTTCGTAACAATGACTTGAAATGGCCATTTCTACCCTAATAATGAGTTGAAATGGCCATTTCTAACCTAATAATGAGTTGAAATGGCCATGTCTACCCTAATAATGAGTTGAAATGGCCATGTCTACCCTAATAATGAGTTGAAATGGCCATGTCTACCCTAATAATGAGTTGAAATGGCCATGTCTACCCTAATAATGAGTTGAAATGGCCATGTCTACCCTAATAATGAGTTGAAATGGCCATGTCTACCCTAATGATAAGTTGAAATAGCCATGTCTACCCAGTGGTGTTTCTAGAAAGTCTTACATGGGATGGCAGGAGGGTGACAAGTTGAATTTCAAGGGTGGCATATCATTCTATTGTTGGTTATGTCCACTTAATACAAATCCAGCTACTGAAAACAAACAGTGTAGTCTTGCTAACAAATATCATACATGTTCTACACTTTGATGTTTATATGTTCAAAGTTTGAAGTCTTGAGTGTGCTAAATCTCTGAGTGTTGGGAGTTCCCTAAATATTATATATGCAACTTAAAACCCTTAGGAGTCTTGTGCTATTTTGGCCATTTTTGAATACTTTTGATTTTGCCTTTATATACTACATAAAAAATGTTTACCATACCAATGTTTTGAGTCTTCTTTTGTCAGCACTACATCTATATGACCTGACAATTAGTTTTTCACTTTGACATACTGTAAAAACGTACTTGACCCAGAAACACCCAAAAACACAAAATCCGATTTGACAAATTATTCATTTCTCAGCCATTTTTCTCTGAAAATGACGAATATATTAAAATAAATGCAACGCCTGTCCCATCCCATCTTGCATTCTTTTACGCAAGCATAAATACGATTTTTATATCATATGTAAATGATCCTATCTCCGTTTTTACTTGGTCAATCAACATACAACAAAAACTAGAATGGAGTTTCAAGCCAGCACTTTTGACAGAAGTGGATGGCAGCGCTCAACTTGACTTTGTTTTTATGCTTGGACATTTTAAACAGGCGTGATCGGGGACTCCTAAGGGTTATTAAGAGCTTAGGGAAACGATGCAGTATTTCACTTTGAGACATTGTTTATATTATTCAATCAAGGGCAGAAGTATAAGCAAGCATGTTTATTTATATAGCACAATTCATACATAGAAGTGTTTTAAAATTAAAAGAAAAATATAAAAATACAATAGAATAAAAAATCAGATTGTTACAATTCTATAACCACCCTCCAGAGGGACTCTCCACCCCGGTATCCCGATTCTTGCACTCCAGCGCTAGGACGAACCCGTCAGTCCCTTTGTGAGATAATCTCTGCATTGATGTCTTACCCGGATGTCTCCAGGGGACATTTATGCCATGTCTGTACATGCATTTTATATTCATCCTCGATGTATATAAAACAGTTCCCAAAACTGTTTACTGCACCACCCCGGTATCTCAATCCTTGGATAAACTCGTCAGTCCTTTTGTGAGATAATAACCTTCATCAATGTCTAAACAGCAGCACAGGAACTTGCATTATCCATCATCAGCAGATAATTACATTTACACAGAGGTTATTCCTCTGATAGCATCAGAACTTGCATTACAGAAAAATCATTTAATGATTGGAAAACATAAAAAAATAGAAATAGAATAAAATCTAAATAAAAACATAACTGAATAAAACATCATAATAATAAAACATAAAATAAGAACATTGAAATAGAACAAAAAACAAAATAAAAACATAACTGGTAGATTCCGTAGTAGATTCCATGAGGAAGCTATAAAAGCTGTAAGGCTAACAGTGTGGTTATGTTTAAGTACTCAGTCATAGGTGTGTGAAAAGAGAAGTGTTTTTAACCTGGATTTAAAGATTGATACATTTGGGGCATAAATCAATGCATCCTGGAATGCAAACTGGCACCTTCACTCTTACCATAGATGACACCGTTGTCTCTCCTTCTCCCCATGCACGCAACCAAGGCGTCATCCTAGACTCCTCCCTCAGTTTTGAATAACACATAAAATATACAGTCAAATACTCATTCTTTCACCTCTGCAATATTTCCAAGCTATGTGCCTCCCTCTCCCGCACCACCACTAAAACCTTTATACTTGCATTCATCTCCTCCCGCCTAGATTACTGCAACTCTCTTCTTTCTGGCATCAACTCTTCATCTCTCCATAAGCTACAAATGGTCCAAAACTCAGCAGCCAGACTTCTCACCCACACCAAGTCCTGGCAGCACATCACCCCTATCATCCAGGAACTCCAGTAGCTTCCCATCCCTCAGTGCATTGATTGTAAAATAGTTTCGCTCACCTATAAAGCCCTCCATCAGCTTGCTCTGCCCTAACTCTCTGATTTTACTCCCCCTTACCAACCCTCTCAGCAGAGGTGTTGCTAGGATCACAATACCGTACAGGGTTTTGAATGTACATGAGGAAAATGTCGATGTACACGCTAGCGGCCTACACGTCTACACTGTCATAATGCGCGATCGAAATTACAGATGAATAGATAAGGGGCAATTGATTTATTAATATTTTTTTGGGTCAGTTTGAGATCCGGGGCTATTCATAAAAGAACCGAGGCTATAGCCCCGGACGCCCAGGCCTAACGTCGCCACTGCCTCTCAGTCACTGCACTCTGCTACAGCTGGTCACCTCATCATCGCCCGGTCCAAGCTACGGAGCTTTGGAGACAGGACTTTCTCTGGGGCTGCTCCAAGGCTTTGGAATTCCCACAATCAAACCGTGACTCTGAATCTGTTATCATCTTCATCCACCGCCTCAAGCCTCATCTGTTCAAACAAGCCGAACCCTAGCCCCTGCCCTTTCCCTTCATCCAGTGTCATGTCTGAGTCCTTTTCTTTACGTTTGTCTGTGTATTGTCCAATCGCTCTCCTCGGTTGTTTGTTTTGTACCTGATGTAAAGTATCTTTGGGTCCCAGAAAAGCGCTGTATAAGTTCAATGTATTATTTTTATTACTCTGAAAATGAATGCATTATATTGCCTGAAATACACAAACACTGAATATAAGCTACTGAGGTTATGAATGAAGTAGCAATTTAATAAACTAACAAAATCTAATTTACAACTGTTAATCATATGACCACACATCCCATTTTGTTGATGTTATAGAGATGCCCAGAGATGTCCACTTTAGAATACGTGTAGATAAACCTTTCTCCACAGATGAAATTAACAATTGAATGTTGTTCAATGCCCCTTTGCTACCTAGCTATCATGACAAGCATTACATGGCATGATGATGGCAGCTAGCTACAAGCTACTTCATCTGTAAATTTGCTAACTAGCTAACTTAACCAAAATATTGAGGATTGCATTACATTAGCTGGTAGACGATGTCAGACATATCTTAACTATAATAAATAACTGCTGCTAATGTAAGATTATTTTGTATAATTTATGTAGGAATCATGTGCAGCAGTACCTTCTTTCATTACTACTAGGCTAGTCCAGTGCGATCCTGACTGCTCCGTTGCTTAGAGTATCATGGACCCACATGGTGGCAGCTGCCACCCCTTGCCACCCCGGTGGTTTCGCCCGTGTGTCTACCATAATAATGCCGTCTTATTCATCTATAGTTATTTTGCCATAAACCTGGAAGCCATTTTGTCTTGGGTTAGGTGGGTCTCCTCCCATTTATTTTGGAGCCCTATCACAGGGAGCTTTCTCCTGTCTCAGTCATGGGCCTTACTAACACAAACACAGTATTGGCCTGGTGAAGTGTATGCCTGTCTGTCTGAGGTCAGCAGTTTCTTTCTTCTTTTTTTTTTTTACAACGATGCCACCCATAGAGACAGCAATACCACCTCAGTGTACCAGTGGGTGGTCTCTCTACCCTGGCAGGACACCACTGTGGCTGAGAGGGCAGTCTGGGGCTGCCCATACCATGACCACTGTAATATGCAACTACATATAATTGTCAGTCTCTGAAAAATGAATGAGAACACAGACGGCCCAACTTTATACCGTGCTTCCTTCATAATAGATGCTTCTTTCTTCGCCTCACGTGTGTGTTGCTGGTATCTCACTGGATTTGAAGTTTATTTTAATGTGATTGGTCAAGAACATAGACTTGGTATGTAAACACACAAACTAGACACTTGTATGTGTTGTGTCTAACGTACGTTAATCTGAGATAACGTGCTGTTACTCATCTTCATGCATTCCTGCCCTGGCACAATGTACAGTACCTTGTCTGTCGCTCCCCATGGTCTATATTGCTATCTCTCTCCCTCACTTC
Source organism: Esox masquinongy (assembly GCA_016801175.1). Lineage (NCBI taxonomy): Eukaryota > Metazoa > Chordata > Actinopteri > Esociformes > Esocidae > Esox > Esox masquinongy. Next base: position 9,817 of record JACXGI010012177.1, on the reverse strand, counting down.
ATACCTGGTACAATTATTTTTGTTAATAGCAGCCAGCCAGCCCAGTGTCAGTATCTTGTAATTTAAGCTGTGTGCCTTCTACAATGTAATAATTAATTTTACATTAGGAAGTTAATCCATTTGCCTATAGAATTACATTCTTAGACCCATCCTTGCTGTCAGCTCATTGATTTATTTCGCTTGCGTGCATATTATCTGATTACATTTTTAATGTTAACGTCAGATTTTAATATACTTTTTTCATTACTTTGCTTAGTTTTGAACATGTAGTATGAAGTAAGCACTTACATAGAATATTACTGCACTCCAGTATTCTCTGTGCAGCAAGTCTATGCTATGTGAAAAAGCTAGTGTTTTGGCAGAGGTGGCAACTGTGCACCGGAATGGAAAGAATCAGTTGAAGTCAGATAGTAGAAACAAAGCTATAGCTCTAATCTTAAACCCTGCACTCCCCAGAGGAAGATAACACACTCTAATTCTATTAGTCTTCATCCATACTAAACCTATTGTGACTAAAAGGAATCCAGCTAACATTCAATATCTCCAAGGGGAGAAAAAAATGGGATTTACCAGTGAAAATAAATGCCATCAATAGGTTGCCATGAGGAAAGTAAAAAGTTCATCAATCACCTTCACCAGTGTTTCCAAACAGTTAACAAAAACTCATTTTGGCTTTCAACTGACTTTTTTAAGTTGTAATAGTAGAATGCACAAAATCAGCAGTTTCTTTTTGTCATGTCAGATTTTACAGACCGTAGAGATTTATACATAGCGTTTCAGAAGTGTCCAGCTAAATGGGAAGGGGGGGCAACATTCTATAAGTGGCACAAGAAAATTGTAGCTGTGGACACCAAGAGCAGTAGCTGCTTTGACAGGAGCTAACAGAAATCCAAATAAACAAATCAAGCTAAACAGTAACTACATATTCAAGTACTCTTCAAATTTCTGAAATCTCTGGTGGTGAACAGAAGGCATATTATATTTTTAGAACTTGGATGATGGAAGTTAAAAGAGAAATCTCAGAGTATAACTCAAGGTTGTATTTTCCACAGATCCCTTTTTATTTATTGCCTGTTACCTAAAATGTGACAGGCCTGTGCAGCTGTACAGATAGATTTCACTTTGAAAAGGGCAGCATGGAATAATCCAGTTTAGACTATTTGATTTTCTGTAATGCTAAAAAAATATGTTTTATTGGCTAGTATATGAAATCCCTATCATTTCTGCTTTTCATCTAGTAGAATTTTTTGCACACTATTGAAGAGAATGACTTTTCGAGACCTCTGTGTGTGACAACGTTGAATAATCAGTGAGGACAAGCTGCACAAAATGAATGAAAAGCATAAATCAATGTAAAAACTGTGAATTACATTACACATTCTCAGTAGGATGGCCCTAGTATGTTGGTATTTGTTGCTTACCATTTGTTTTAACTACATTAAAGAGCATGTGCTAAAATCACTACACAATAAGTAAGCAGTAGTCAAAACAAAGGGAAGACATTACAAATACCGGTCTGCAGACCAAACATGGCAACCAGAATCATGAGGCCCCATAAACTTCAATGGTCCCAGATAATTCACCGTGACTTTTCTGCTGTTGATCGCTACATGCCCTTTATCCCATGTCGGTCCCCTGTTACCTAGCAGTTGTCCAACTGAACAGGATACCACCAGCCAGCCTTTGAAACAGGACGAGACCCAACCATTTTATCAACACAGCTTTTCATGTTCTATGTTCACTCTCCCAACACTCTTGATAAAACCAATGCATGCAGTTTTTTCCATGGAACCATATGGGCTCTCCCACTATCATACAGCATGTCAGCGTTGTAAAGGCCAGTCATACAAGTTAACACACAGTACAGTAAGTGTAAGGTTAAATCTGAAAAACCCTCGTCACTTAGTCAATAAACACTTGGCATGGAGAGACTCAAGAAGACCCCCTGATATTCAGTTCTGAGGATGGGTGTAGCCTGTGGCCATCCACTATAGGGAGCCAAATAGCTTGAAGACCAAGTATGAGCCTATTTACTGTAGACTACATTAATTGAACGCAATTTCATTAAAATATCAAAATCATAATATGTAAATACAGTGTTTGATTCGCACTAGCAATGAGAAACTCCTGCTGCGCCATAAGGCGATGCACATGCGCATGCATTCCTTTGGCGAAACCACTTGGCGAAATCACTAACCCTAACCCATTTACACTACGAAAAGACTATCTTTAAACTACTGTATCTATGACCCAAATCTGGCATAAAATCTTGTTTATCTAAATAAAGCTATTTTAGTGTAAAAACAACACAAGACCTGAGATTCAAAAAGCCCTTGCATAACGAGTTCTATTGCTCTTAAACTGTGACTAAATAGAGTCTAGCTCTTTGAGAAGACTGAAACTTGTGGAATTTGTTAAACTCTGCGTTTCTAAGGTTACAGTGTTTGGGAGTGTTTTTACAGTGGTCAACAGCTGAATGGGGTATTTACAGTGCCAGAAAGCAGTTTGATCTCTATTGTACTTATATATATATTTAATCTAAGCATTATGTGGATATAGCAAATACAAACCATCCAGTAAGCATTTTTTTTATTGTTTTCATTTTTCCCCATCTAAGTTTGAGTATATTGAAACAAGCTCCATTTCAACTGTTAGCTGTACATTTTGAATAGTTCTGTGGCCTTTCAAGCAGACTAAGACGTGATGCAGAACATATGAAGAAATTATCATGTACAGTGCTTCTAGCAAAACTATTTAATCAGGTCTTTTTTGAGTCTAGAAATGCTTAGACATTGTGCTTTACGCACAGACTGTAACACTCCATTCTGTTCCCAATACATTTTATAGCTAGATCCGGGGATCTAATAAACTATTTATTTTGGCTAAATGTTGCAGAATAAATCAACCAAGAACACTGACACATAGGCAAAATTTCAGAGCAGCCTGCCACTTTCATTTCTTACCGGTGAGTACCAAAAGATGACAAGCTTTTAAAGCTGTGATCACCCACACCCTATTAAAGAGGGAGGTTGTCAGATCTTGGTTGGTTTACCAAGTCAACTGCACTGCACATGGTGACATTGACATACTGCTGACTCAAATGGGAAAATACAATCATTTCAAGATGTGTAGACCTGTAGGAGGAATCTATCCTTAACTTAAGCATTTTACATTTTATATACATGCTAAATATACCAATCAGTGGATCATCTGGCTCCTCCGCTCAGCCGTTCTGGCATACGGTACCGTATATACATTAACAAGCAGACAGAGCCAGGGTACAACAGTACCTCAACGAAGATGAGTGGTGTGGAACCAAACATTGTAGCTGTCGTTAGAAGTATTTGTGTATGTTACAGGTTCACAACTGAATGTCGCTCACAAGTCACCATCATGACCTCAGCATTCAGACTGGTGACACATTATATAAAGTGTCATTGCCAATCTTTTCTGGTGCACCTGAAATATTTATATCCCACATAAATCAATGTATGGAATTTTGTATAATCGAGAGGGAAGATAATGGCGCACTGGTGTCAAATATCTCCAAAATCTTGAGACAGAATAAGTTCAGGTTGTTCATACAGCACAATGTTACATGTAATGATCTGTAAATGAAATATGTTAATGAAGACATTACATACATCAGATGAACATGGATGTGCCTTTTGTTTCAACAAAGGCCTGGTATGAAAATGCCTTTAGTAATGAAAAAGGGACATACTGTTTTTCCTTCTCAAAATCTTTAAACCTTCAGGTGGAGCATTTGTCCAGCATTTCAGCTGTGTTTAGACAATATAGATAATGTTATTATACAATAATTCTCTATACCAGGAACCATTATTTTTGGCTGATATGCTAATACCATGTATGACTATAAAATCTGCAGACACTGTGAGCATGGCATGATGTGTACGCATTATATAGACTTCTCTTGAGCAAATTAAAAGTTTCTAAGAAGAAATAAATAAAACAAATGTTTATTATGCTGAGTAAAATATGTTTACTAGACTGTATAGACTGTAAAGACCTACACTGTATTGTGCAAAGAGTGATATCTGACTTTGAGATACCTTTTGAAGTTGAAATTGCATTTAACAGTGACCTGACTTCACTGGCTCAGGAAGTCCCTCTAACCAGCTAAATGGGCAGCATGACCCATCGGGGCCGAGTAACGAGCTGAGGCAGAATATAATTAAAATAACATATAAAGTCTATATGACCTTCGGGATGGAACAGGGGCTATTTCATCTGGCTCCTATCAGCATCATAAATCAATCAATTATTTACGGCTGAGGCTGTGAAGAATATAGTAGAGCTGGAGTTTCATTTTTTGGACTATCAACCAATTTGGGGCCTTTTGAGAAGTGTAACTTTGGTTTTAAATCTCAAGAGATTCACAAAAATAGTATAGTATGACCCATGTAAGGTAACATGGTTGACATCTTAAGTCTACTGCAAATCCCCTCATGACAGGGAATGAAAACATTTTGTGAGGAACAGGGAGTGGCAAGGATGAAAGCTTTAAAATATATGTATGTATAGCCTGTAGAAGAATTTGGAATAACAAGGTTGACGTTGTGCTGAACCTGCTCAGTGTTTTCTGCACAAAATCATAAAATTGCCAAAGTAGACACAACTTACAATATTAACATAAGATCTCGATTCAAATGTGAGTATCAGGGTTAACTTTCAAATAGGTGACAGATCTAGTCAGAAATAAAATACGAATCTTCAGAAATTACTTTGTCAATGCATCATAGTAGCCAAGGCTTTACAGTGATGGTAGAAGAAATACATTTACATACATGTTGGGATTAAATGAGTTAAAAGTGTCATAGAAGTGACAAATAGTAGTTACAGTAGTTGCTGAACCGGTTGTTCCTTCCAGTGTAAATAGCATAGCGGATGTCTGGCAATCTGTCCTAGAAGTACAGAGCACTGTTTCTAAATGTTTCCAGCCAAATTGGGCTATTTTTTGTGTGTGAAAAAATGAGCTTAGGCAGGTTGATTTATAGGTATGGTTGTTTAGCAAAAAGTTGAATTTATGCTGGTTTTTAGTGGAGTCGCTGGATTTAGGCTGTGATTGGCCATGTACAGTCAATCAAATCTGGCAACCCTAGCGCAGAACAACCAGAGATAAAAACAATGCACTAGCTGTGTGTGTCGGTGATGGCATCTCTGAATAAATATATTTGGTGCCCCCTTTCTCCCTTGTGTGTGAGTCTGGCAATACATACTAATGCATTGGGGATGGGCAATGAGTAGTTATTATTTTATATTAATGATCAAACATGGAAATGTGTGTGATTGGTTGACTAAATGGAAACGGCATAGCTTATGTTCAAACTCTGAAGTTACTCAATTATATTAAATTAAAAACAATTACATTTGAGATTAACTTTGGGGTAAGTGTAGGGGTTAAGAATACATTTTAAGGTCGGAAAAAGCACTAACCCTGGTCAATGTCTTCTGAAAATGTTCAAGCCAAGATAAAGAACATACTTCCAGCCTTGTCAGCTAGACATTTTTAAATAGGTAGTTAGCCCATCTCAAATCTTTTAATTCTCTGAAGGGGAAAAAGGTGTTGTCTTCCTGACATTGAGGTAGAGGCTATTGTCCTGGCACCACATTTGCTGGTCTCAATGGTCTTTCAAAGCTCTCACGCACTCTGTTACTTGCCTTTATTTGAACACAGAAGGCTCATCTTGTAGGTTTACATGGTTGGGCATCTCACAGCTGGGCAACCTTTTGTTGTTCATTATAGATACAGTAGTTTGCGTGCAGCACCACAACAAACCAAGCTGGAATGAAAGATCAGATGGAGTGGATTGCTCAAGAACTCAAGAACTGATGGGATGGAATGTATTGTAAATGCACTCAAACTTGGTTAGCTAGCAACGATTGTTTGGCTGGAACATATTATGTTCCAGCCAGTGCTTGACTTGGATGAGAGCTTCATAAAACAAGTAGCCTTTCACCACAGAGCCGAGATTTACACACAGCAGCAAAAAATGGTTTATCAGCTGTAAATAGCAATGACGAGTGTGGATTGATGTTGTGTTTCCACTTAGTTCCAATGTATTTTTCTGTAAGTCTTTCAATCCAGACTAAGAGCTCAAAGTAGTCTGCTTAAATCTCTGTTCCAAGTTCTGGGAATATCTCAGTTGTGTAGCCTACTCATGTCCTCTCTCCTCATCTGCTACTCAAAAGCCATTGACTGAATACATCAGAGGTCCCTCGCCACTAACCTCTGCCTACAGTAAGCTTTGAAACTAAGACAAGGATTGAGGTGTATAAAATTGAGAACTTCCCCGTGTGTGCATCATCTGATTGTGCCAGTGCAAGGAGACCTGGACATGATATATTAGCATCAGGTAGCTTATAAATAATGATAAAACAGCATACTAATTAGCTGGGAAGCCCAGTGGGTGATGCAAATTGGCCAGTATTGTCTACACAGCAGGTTGACTTTGTCAGCTGGGATTTCCTGTTTTCTTTGGGCTCTAGGGAGTCCCTCAAATGGCACATGCATCTGGAAAGATACAGTAATTGAGGTCGTCAGGTGAGGAAGTGTGCCCTCACATGTGTTGACCCATGTGACTTTCTGGTTGAAGAGAAGTGTGGAAAAAGCTACATAGCTGGATAGTTGTTGCGTTGTTACAGGGATGCACATACAAACGTATAGGATTGTAAAGTTCTGAAAACACTTCTCCTTTCCTCTGTTGCATCAGCATGCTTTCCTGCGTGACCTCACTGTTCCTCCATAATACCTAGTGTTCCCTTGAGACAGGAAACAGCTGGTTCTGTTCCACCCAGGTTTTTATCATCAAGCGTGAACAGTCAGAGCAGGTGGTGGAATAAGTCTTTGTTATATACAGTGAGAGAGGGAGAGCTGTGAAGGTGAATTATTCACATGATTTGTGAAAGCCTAGGAGACCAAAATGCTGAATTGTTCGGTGGATGGAACTCTTTAAGCAAAAGGAACCATGTTCTAATAGCCTCCCATGTGGCACGGTACTCTCAGGTATGGCATCGTCTTGCAGCTGCGCCAGTGCCAACCAGGTTAATTCCATGGTCACTGCATACAGACCTTGCCTGGGAGTCCCGCAGAGTGCGGTGCAAATTGGCTCAGCCCGTCTGCATTGGTGGGAGGGATGGATGGATGGTCATTTTAGGATGCCTTGCCATGTTGCCCTGTAGCAACTCTTTTTGGCTGGTAAGACACCTGAGAAATTCTGTTTGTTACATGGTGGAGAACTTTCCTCCAAGTTTGTTTGTCTGGCTTACTTCCAGGTTGAGCAAGCAGAGTGATAAGAAGCCGAATAGCTTAGTGGCCATGTTACAAAGGAGGTTTCCCAGTGGAAGTTGCTGCAATGAGCAAAGGCCATAATCCCAAATTGAAAACCACAGACATAAAAATAGGTACAATGTTCTCAAGGAAGATGTTTATGGGAAGGGGTGTTTAAATGCATTCACATCTATACAAACCAGTAATGCCCATTCACACACTGTGAGGATGACACACAAGTACAGGGCAACTCACTATAGATAAATCTATTAATCAAATGTATAGATAAAGACCTTTTTCCATCAGCAGTTGTCACAAAGTGCTTTTACAAAACACCCAGCCTGAAACCCCAAGGAGCAACCAACAACAGTGTTGAAGCACACTGTTTGATGACTAGACAATCAATTAGCTTTTATTGTAGTTTGCTAATTTTGATTAAACACAGGCTAAGTGGCTGAAATGGTAACTCACCATAATGGCCGGTTTTGCCTCCATATCATATGAAGGCATCTGGCAAATCCAGTCTTCCGAGTTGTATCTGCAGCCAAGCTTAAAATGGAGCATGTAATAGCTTGTCTTGTACAATAAGGCTTTGTGTGATAAGACGCTATAGCAGAACGGAAAGCTCACAACTCTCCATACAGCCCTAAGACCTTGGCTAGGGAAGGCAGCCATGTTGCCTTATTACTGTGGAACAACCATGACCGCATCCTGGGGCAATAAGTCAGATCGGTCAAATCTCTCAACGCTGGAATGTATAAAAACTTGAGAAATAATACAGGCACACAGCAACAACATGGTGTTAATAGAGGAGTGTAGGTGTCTTCGTATGCATGACTCTGGGGTATTTCAGTTGGAAATGTAAATAAGCAATACCCTATGTGAGTCTCACACAGCCTGTCAGCAGTTCAAAATTGGAATCCAAGAAACAACATTTAAACGTTATTTGCCCCTACATACTCTGTACCTCCACGAACACAAAACAGTGTAGTACTAAATACATATACAGTACATACACTTACTGTCCTGTATGTATCCATACACTTTAGGTCATAACATTCTGCTCAACTACAAATGGAAGAATATAAACAACAACACTGTCTTGCAGTCAGTCTTCAAGTGTGTGGCTGTCTTTGGCAATGATTGAAGAGACCAGGTGCTCAACTGAATATTCTGCTACCAATGTGATTATCAGTTTAAGATCGCCACCTAGGGGTAATAGCAAGAACTACTCCTGCTTGTACCACTATTTCACATGAAAACTCATTCATAGATGCATAGATTTGTGTACACACACACACACACACACACACATATATATATATATATATATATATATATATATATATATATATATATATATACTAGTCTAAAACTTTGGAGAATGCAAAAGACATGCCACTTGCGTGGCTTCCATAAGATAGAGCAAACACATTTTCATAACATCAGGCTGCTTGCCTGAAGAGGAACCACACCAGCAAGAGTAATTGATCTACCATTTATTGGATTATTTATGTAACAGGCACATACAAAACAGCACTTGTAAAGTGATGGGTTGATAAAGTTGTCATTCACTTATTCACAATCTAAAAATTGTTTATAGGAGACTCAAACAGCCTCTTTATTTAAGCCTTTTTCTGACCATAATTCTTATGGTTACAGGCCTGGTAGAAGCCAGTGGCACAACACTCATATTTCGAATCTGTACAATCAAAAAAACAGTTTGTGCCATTATGGCTACTTAAATAAGATGCCCAATTTTTATTTTTATTTTTGCTAATTTATCTTTTTACCAGTCAGATCAGAACTTTTCTTTTTCTGAGCTGATAATATTAGTCAAAAATAATAATAGTGAATAAATAATAACTGTCAGTGGCTGCATTTACACAGCCAAGTGAATTCAGATATTTTCCACTATTTGGTGTTTGGACCACGCATATCATATCCATTGCAAATTTTATCTATTTAGTAGGAAACAAAAATCAGAATGTGACTGTGTAAATACAGCCTAAATACAGCACACTAGACTAATCTCTATGCATTGATCAAGACCCATCAAACTGATGTGTTGTCTTATTTTACGCCACGTGGTGGCACTTTCATCTAAGCAGCAGCATCCGACATGAATCTTCTTTATAAGCCAAGACAAAACATGTTAGAGCGTGAAATGCACGTTTGAATGGGTCACATCTTACCTGTCCTAATTATTTGGTCGTGGGCTGTTTTAATTTACTAATGTTATCTTACTGGAAAAATAAATGTGGAAAACAAATACGCGCTCTCCCCCACTACGTATTGATTCTACAGTGGCAGTGGGTATATACAAACTTTTCACCTTATCTGCAATTAATCGTTTGAGCTTAAAAATTCAGGAACGGCTCCATTCATCAATGCGATTCGGTTCTCAAAGTTCACCAAAAACAGCCCTTCAAGAAAAGTGCAGTTCGTTGGCGAACGACTCGTCACTACAATCAAAACTGTATCTACTTTTACAACTATAACCAGTAAATATTGCTTCTGCTGTCA
>JACXGI010012176.1:11743-23451 GCA_016801175.1 Esox masquinongy | reverse complement strand
GAAAACATATAAAGATTAAAAAAAGATTAAAAATGGGATAAAAACATAGGAAGCTATAAGGCTAAACAGTGTGGTTAAGTTTAAGTGCTCAGTCATAGGCACGTGAAAAGAGTAGTGTTTTTAACCTGGATTTAAAAATGGATACGTTTGGGGCACGTCTAAGATCTTCTGGTAGTTTATTCCAGTTGTGTACAGCATAAGTGCTAAACGCAGCTTCTCCATGTTTAGTTTGGACTCTGGGCTCTACTAGCTGACCTGTGTGCATGGATCTAAGAGCCCTGCTCGGTTTATATTCTTCAAACATATCAGAAATATATTCGGGTCCTAAGCCATTCAGAGATTTATAAACTAAAAGCACCACAAAGTGTTCTTGCTGCTTTATGGAAATGCAGGAAATCAGCATGTAAGCACAACATTTTCTCTCCGTTGCCCAGAGGTGGGCATAAATAATAAATGTTCATTCCTTGGGTTTGTTGAGCCAGTTTGATTGTCTGGGCATCCATTTATAATTGGTTTAGGCTTGTTCAAAGTAGAGTACTATCCAGAGGTACCCACTGTTTATGAGTGCTGTTTGACTCTGAGGTGAATGATGAATCAAGATTTTGGTCCGACCTTAAAAACTGTTCCAATCACGGTCCAGGGAGGCAACTGACTGTTTAAATCATCTTTATTCAAAACCCTTTCATCACCAGGTGAACAGCAGTTGAAAACAAGTAGGTGCAACGCAGAGCAGGGTGGGTAAATATAGTTCACCTGACTTGCTGTTAGTTGAAATGAGTTAACATGAGCGCGTGCTTTAGCTGGGTTTGACTTGGGGTTGGCTTCACATTGGGTTGGCTTGACCTGGGTTGACTGTAATGGGTCTAGTTGGCTTGAGGCCATCAACCCTCCATTAGTTGACATCACTGTTGGTCAGCTGATTGACAGGTCAACCATCCAACCACCCTGACTGACAGGTCAACCACCCAACCACCCTGACTGAAAGGTCAACCATCCAACCACCCTGACTGACAGGTCAACCATCCAACCACCCTGATTGACAGGTCAACCACCCTGATTGACAGGTCACTCACCCAAGCCTTGATTCTGCCCAGACAACAGTGAAGTCTTAGCTTGGCTGCCCAAACTCTATATTCCCGCTAAGCGTTACAACCCACAAGTAGTTGTCTGTATCTGTGTCTATCCCTTCTAGATTTTGTAAACAATCAAACCGTTCTGAATGATCCTAAAAACCAATGGGTTCCATCTGACTGGTCGCAGGGCCCTGTGGGTTTGGCCAGAGCCAGAACGTGTGGGCAAAACATCGTAAAAGCATTTCCTTTTGGACAACACCCTTCATGTTCACATTGCGTAAACTACTGCGCAGACAATCGTCTCAGTATGTAGCGAACAGTGCAGCAGAAGATTTCAGTTTCAAGCCATCAGGTAAGTGAAGGCGGTTTGGTACTTCGAAGCTCAGACACTAATTGAACCAGGCTGAAGAATGTCCAGACACCATATGGACACATTATGCTCCGTTGCTGTGGAATAAGTCATGACGCCTAAGTCCACTCGAGATTAGCAGCAAAAACCTGCCGATGGGCTATGCCACCAGGACATCAATACTCCCAGGTCGACAGGGAAGCCTGGCTAGGCCTACCTGGCTATCAAGACGTTTATAGCACCTTTGGCCATCGAGGATAGATTGCTTTTCAGGGGCTAATCCGCTATCAGGGCCTGTCAGGGGCTACTGAGCTCAGACACGTTACGTTAACAAGGTTGATGGTTGGGAAACTGGCCGACAGGTACCACGACCAATCTGATCACAGCAACTTCTGGTCAGCCAGGGTCCAGTCTCAGCAGTGTATTATGTAATATGTTAAACAGTCAGAGCAAGAGAAGCAGAGACAGACAGTGAGGAAGAGGCAGGGAGATAGAGAAAGGGAAGGAGAGAGGGAAAAGGAGAGAGAGAAGATAACCGGGGAATCAAACCAGTTTGATTTGCTACTTCTGGGTGACGCTGCTTCACTGACCTCTCAATTTGTTGCGATGTCAAAACCAGCCACACGGTGGTACTGTTGGCTATATACTCCACTTCTTGGCTCAGGCGGAAGACTATGAAGATGCAGTCACTAACAAGATCAGTCATGATTAGAAAGACTTGTAAGTCACTTAATGATAAGCATATGTGCTGATGTACAGAGCATGTGGTTCAGCTATAAAAACCTACCGTTCAGTCTGTCTCACAGGGTTTGGTGTGGCGCTTGGAGCCTTACAGGAAAAGAGAAAGCAAGACAGAGGAGAGAGGGAGGAAATTCTGGAACAGGGCTGAACAAAGCTGAGCTGAACCAAACAAAATCAGACTACTTGACAATCCTGAACCATGGCTATCAAAAACAGTTTATCTATCTGTGTTGGATAACATGAATATAAAACAATTATTTAACTCAAGTTGTGCTTCACAATGGCCACACAGGGATTATGGGTTCCACTCCCCAGGATCACACAGCTTTTCTTTAAAATGTCAAACATTTATACACTGCTCAAAAGAACGAAGGGAACACGTAATCATTACAGTGTAACACCAAGTCAATTAAACTTCAGGGATATCAATCTGTCCAGTTAGGAAGCATAAGCGATTGTGAATCAATGTCACCTGTTTTGGTGCAAATGAAAGTGACAACAGGTGGACTGGAGAGGCAACAGCAAGACAACCCCCAAAAAGAGAATGGTTTTGCAGGTGGTGGCCAGTGACAATTGCTCTCTTCTTATCCCTCCTGACTGATTCTTCTCTACTTTTGCGTTCTGCTAGTGTCTAGTCACTACTGGTAGCATGAGGTGGTACCTGCAGCCCATTCAGGTTGCACAGGTAGTCCAGCCCCTCCAGGATGGCACATCCATGCGTGCCGTCGCCAGAAGGTTTGCTCTGTCTCCCAGTACAATCTCAAGAGCACAGAGGAGATACCAGGAGATGGGCCGTTACACGAGGAGAGCTGGACAGGGCCGTAGAAGGGCATCAATCCAGCAGCAGGACTGGTATCTGCTCCTTTGTGCAAGGAGGAACAGGAGGAGCACTGCCAAAGCCCTACAAAATGACCTCCAGTGGTCTACTGGTGTGCATGTTTCTGACCAAACTGTCAAAAAAAGACTCCATGAGGGTGGCATGAGGGCACACCGAAAAAGGTCTGACGATGGGTCTGAGGATTTCATCCCGGTATCTAACAGCAGTCTGGGTGCCGTTGGCTAGCACGTGGAGGTCTGTGCAACCCTCCAAGGATATGCCTCCCCAGACCATCACTGACCCACCACCAAACCAGTCATGCTGCCTAATGTTGCAGGCAGCATAACGTTCACCACAGGGTCTCCAGACTCTTTCAAGTCTGTCACGTGCTCAGTGTGAACCTGCTCTCATCTGTGAAGAGAATGGGGAACCAGTGGCAGACCTGCCAATTCTGGTGTTCTCTGGCGATGGCCTGTCAAGCTGCACGATGCTGGGCTGTGAGCACTCATGCCCAACGTCCTCTAGTGGTCAGAAACTGTATTGTCAATGTCTTAAATATCCGACAGCATAGACTGCACATCTGACACTGACAACATCATAATGATTTTAGATATAATTAAAATGTATATCGATATGAGTGTGGCAAAAAAGTGCTATATATATTTCTGTGACAAAAGTGCTGTCGTCTCTGTTCAGGTCAGTAAAGGACTGGATTACATGCATTGGCTTCATTGTACATGGCATGTTAATACAACGTAAAAAACAGGATCAGAGTTGCCTCTATTGGAGTAATCGGAACAAAATCACTCTTTACAGAAAGACAAGTGCGAAGAGAGAAACAGATGCCGTGTTTGATGAAATACAATTATTGACGCCATTCAATAAAGGGACATACAGGTAAAAAACAATGGATAAATAGAAACAATAGGCATGCCTTAAATGCTCATCGAGACCCGATGTGTGATTTCGGTGTTCCCTTCGTTTTTTTGAGCAGTGTATGCGACTGCAAGTCAGTGCGTAAAGCTTGGTCCCCTAGGTGCAGATGTCTGTCAATGTGAACAGTCTCACATCCGCCACGCAGCATCTGGGTATAAGCAAGTCTGTGTCTGAAAAAAAGGAAATCCCCTTCACCTCGCACCAATACACACACATCATTTACATGGTTTCAGTGTGAACTACTAAATCTGATTTTAACCTCACTTGAAACTTTTGCCCAACACCTAACCCTTAAGTCAAAAATGGCATTTTACCTTATAGTGGCTAGCGAAAGGACAAATTCTTCTTGTTTTACTATCTATTGGAGGGATTTTGGTAACCAGCAGGGAAGTACAACCTGTAAGCGCACACACACACACACAGTCATATACTGAATCCAATGATAATGATAAATGCAAAACTATCAGTCGGCTGTTACTGTCTCTGTTGCACTAGATAGCGGAGTCCCTTCAGTTTCATGACGTCAAGGTACTACGACTAGCTGTTTGGGACACTGGCAAACTGCAGACGCTGCTCACCGGTCCAGAAAACCTCTTGGCTGGATGTAAGCAGCCCCACTAAGACCTGCTCATTAAAGAATGGTTGAAATGTTGAGGTCAGTGTAACTGATCGATGTGGAGCTTCCATATTACTGCCCAGTCTTAGCATCCCATGAAGTACACGTCAGCAAAAACATACAGAAACGCTACAGGGAACACGATTGCATGGAAATATATTGGTAGCTCAGTATTTAGAGTGTAATATACTACCTGTGTTTATCTTGAGTGTTTACGAGCGTACTGGTTAGTTTACATACGGCTGTTTGTGTCCAGCTACAGGACCTTTCAGGGCGCCAGCCAAGAACAGCACAAAGACTGTCTCTGTAGTCGTAGCCAGTACCTCTGTCCCACTGCCTTTAGCTTATACTGCAATCAGACTCTTATTTCCAACTCAACCCTGGTAACAGCGTCTGTTTCGTCGTCTTATTATCCTATTGCAGAACAGTTTGAGACCATAAGCTAGCGACTGCTGACGAGCTGTACTCACAGCAAAAACTTGTCAGGTCCCGAGTTGCTCAGTTAGTTAGAGTGTGCCGGGCGCGGAGGGAGTCTATAGACACTCGCTACCGTGGATGAGAGTGCTAAATTGCGTGAAAAGTTTAAGTCTCGAATGCTGACGAAGACGAAGTTGTCTCATGGCCTGAGCAGAGAGCAGCGGTCACAGGATGACTGTGACGGAGTCAGCTAATGATTGTAGAGGGCAAACCTGAGCAAGTTGGATCTGAAAACCCCAGACTGCTCTTTATCATGGCACCCAATTAGGTGAAACCTCGGCAGCTCCGGACACCCGGAATCTCACCACGGTTCAGAATGTGGCCAGCAGACCACGCCAATAAGGCCACGCCACGACTTCTAATCAGCAGCACTGCAAAACTCCTATTCCTCTCATACTTCATTCAACTCAGCAAAGAATGTTCTAAAATAAATAAATAAATAAATTAAACAAGCAATCACATAACCAGTACTTTTCCCAAATGCATTTCTCTAATCAAAACATTCAGCGAGCAGTAAGCATTTTACTGTATCCATCAGGAAAACACAGTGATCTAACCGCTGCTACCCATCATAGACTAGTGACATCATCTTATAACACACATGGAAAACCTTAGTTGGCATTTCCAACAAAACTGAATTGGCCATCACCGCTGAACCAAAGCCATCTGCGTTTTGAATACTGTGACAGGTTGGTTTAACCCAGAAAAAGAATAAAAAGCGGCATGGTTGGGGGAAAAACCTCCTGGGTTTCCGGCCTGATGGTGCTTACATAGAGAAAGACAAGACAGTAGTTAACTGACGATAGGAGTGAACGATCACTCCTCTGGCCAGGATGCATCTGAGTCCCCAGGATTCCGTTCCCTCACGATATGTTAACTTGCCTTTCATGTGTTCATATGAAACAACACATAACTTTACAAGACTCACACTACTCAATTCGACAACAGCAGAAAAACATTACAAGTACAACTGAATTCTATTGTAAGAAACACACAGACTTGTGAAAAGCTCAGCTTTCAAACAGGATGTGAAAAAGCTTGCCGGTTTTTCTCAGGCAGTGAAGTGTCATTGACAAAGATGGCTACTAGTGATTTTTCCTCGCACAAACAGACAGACCGACGGGCTGACAGGCGGAGGGCAGGCCAACAGACAGACAGACAGTCACAGGCAGGTGACAAACAGGTCTAAAAAAGTAAACTCTCTCTGGTTTAACCACTCTGTTTAGGGACAGTTTATTCCCCATTATGGAGTTAGACAGTTGGGATGAGGGCTGCACTCAGTTTAAAACAGAAGGACAAGGATTGGAGTTCAGCCATGTCTCTCTCTGAATTTTCACCCTCTATCTCCTCTTCTCTCTTTCCCTCTCTTGCTGCATCACTCTCTCCCTCCATATTTCTCTCTATTGCTTCCTTTCTTCCTCTACATGTCTCTCTCTCTGCGTCTTTCGAATCACACTTTCTCTGTCTCTCAGCCTTGTTACAACAGCACAAAATATTATCTATATCTACTACAACCGTTTCCAAAAAAGTTGGGACGCTGCGTAAAATGAAAATGAAAGCAGAATGCAATGATGTGAAAATCATTTAATCCCTATATTTAATAGACAACAGTACAAAGACAACATATCAAATGTTGAAACTGAGAAATATTATTGTTTTCGGAAAAAAATACATGCTCATTTTGAATTGATGCCAGCAACACATTTCAAAAAAGTTGGGACAGGGGCATGTTTACCACTGTGTTGCATCACCTCTTCTTTTAACAATATTCTGTAAGCGTTTGGGACCTGAGGAGATCAGTTGCTGTGGTTTTGAAAGTGAAATGTTTTCCCATTTTTGCTTGATATAGGATTTCAACTGCTCACCATATCGGGGTCTGCTTTGTCGTATTTTTTGCTTCATAATGCACCAAATGTCTTCAATGGGTGACAGGTCTGGACTGCAGGCAGGCCAGTTTAGCACCCAAACTCTTTGACTACAGAGCCATGCTGTGGTAATATTCGCAAGATGTGGTTTGGCATTGTCTTGCTGAAATAAACAAGGCATTCTCTGGAAAAGACATAATTTGGATGGAAGCATATGTTGCTCTAAAACCTGTATATATTGTTCAGCATATGGTGCCTTCACTGAAGTGAAAGTCACCCTAACATTCTCTCCTGCATTGTGTGTTCTGACACCTTTCTATCAGTACCAGCATTAACTTTTTCGGCAATTTGAGCTACAGTAGGTCGTCTGTTGGATCGGACCACACGGGCCAGCCTTCGCTCCCCACGTGCATCAATGAGCCTTGGCTGCCCATGACCCTGTTGCCGGTTCACCACTTTTCCTTCCTTGGACCACTTTTGATAGGTACTGACCACTGCAGACCGGGAACACCCTACAAGGGCTGCAGTTTTGGAGATGCTCTGACCCAGTCGTCTAGCCATCACAATTTGGACTTGTTAAAGTGGCTCAGATCCTTACGCTTGCCCATTGTTCCTGCTTATAACACATCAACATTGAGGACAGAATGTTCACTTGCTGCCTAATATATCCCACCCACTGACAGGTGCCATGATAACCAGATTATCAATGTTACTCACTTCACCTGCCAGTGGTCATAATGTTATGGCCGATCGGTATATATTTTTCAAGAAATGATAAATGTCTCAGTTTCAACATTTGATATGTTGTATTTGTACTATTTTCTATTGAATATAGGGCTTAAATGATTTGCATATCATTGCATCGTGTTTTTCTTTCCATTTTACACAGCGTTCCAACTTTTTTGGAAACGGGAGTTGTGTATAAAACTACATTTATTTATGGTTCTAAGTCTATAGTGGAAAATATAATTACTTACTAATTTATTGTTTACATCACCATTGTTTATTTTATTATTATACGTTATTATTATTTTCACGTGCTTTGGCAATGTAAACACATTTTTCCCATGCCAATAAAGCCACTTTGTACTCTAAGAAAGCAGGAGAGTTAGGAACAGAGAGACAGAGAGAGAGAGAGAGGGAGAGAGAGAGAGAGAGGGAGAGAGAGAGAGTCTCTTAACTCTTTGCCTTATATAGCCACATGGCCTGGATGTCTGATATTCTGAATTAAACACACCAGCCAGTGACCAGTGGCACTCTGCAGTGCAGTCCAAATCTACATCTGACATAGCAACTGATTATCTATGTAGTGCACTACTTGTGAACTACAACCCTATTCTCTATGTAGTGCACTAATTGTGACTGGGACCAGCAGTCAATTTAAAGGGTTTTATTGTCTTGGGATACATTTGTATTTACTTCCAAAGCACATGAGAAAAACATTAACATTATAAATAATAACATTGAAAAATATAGGTGTCATCTGCGTAGCAGTGATATGAAAGACCATGTGAGGACATGAATGAGCCAAGAGACTTGGTGTGTAGAGAGAAGAGGGCCAAGAACCAAGCCTTGGCGAGCACCGGTAGTAAGAGGTTGCTCAGCAGACACCGATCCTCTCCACAACACCTGGTAGGAGCGGTAGGAGGTGGGAAGTGATCCAAGAGTGTGCAGAACTTAAAGCTGTTTAAATCAGTCAAGGTGGAACGCATGATGCTGTGGTTCACTGTGTCGAAGGCAACAGATAGATCTCCCTGTTTTTGTCTCTTCCTGTTTTTGTCTTTCCCTGTTTTTGTCTCTCTCTGTTTTTGTCGCTCTTTGACTCTGCCAGCAAACATATTGACTAATACAGAGACAACAGAAAGATACGCTGTGGTTGCACTTTGCAGATTAGTGTCTGTTTTTGATTAGTGATTGTGATTCTGTGTGTGTCCCTCACTGTGTTTGATTAGTGATGGTGATTCTGTGTGTGTCCCTCACTGTGTTTGATTAGTGATGGTGATTCTGTGTGTGTCCCAGTGTGTCCCTCACTGTGTTTGATTAGTGATGGTGATTCTGTGTGTGTCCCAGTGTGTCCCTCACGGTGTTTGATTTGTGATTGTGATTCTGTGTGTGTCCCAGTGTGTCCTTCATGGTGTTTGATTAGTGATTGTGATTCTGTGTGTGTCCCTCACTGTGTTTGATTAGTGATGGTGATTCTGTGTGTGTCCCAGTGTGTCCCTCACTGTGTTTGATTAGTGATGGTGATTCTGTGTGTGTCCCAGTGTGTCCCTCACTGTGTTTGATTAGTGATGGTGATTCTGTGTGTGTCCCAGTGTGTCCCTCACTGTGTTTGCGCAGCATAGATGAGGCCCTTGCTCCGGTCAACACTACCCTGACGACGCTGCTCTGTCCCCAAAGTTCCCCCTGACAACGCTGTCCATTCCGTACCAGAAGACTCTTTGTTCCTCACCCTGTAATCTCAATAACACATTGTTCAATGTAATGTCCTGTTTCAGCACTCACTGATTAAACAATGTGGCTCCTCCACGTGCGCGCGCGTGTGTGCGCGTGTGTGTGCGTGTGTGTGTGTGTGTTTGTTGCAGAGCCAGCTACTGTAGCTGGCTCTCCGTTTAAGGACTCTGTAAAGTCACATTTAATTTTGCGGCGCTCCACTCGTCATCTACTAGTTTCTCAGCCTCTATTCCAGATATTTTCCATATTCTTCCACAGTGTTGACCTGTGCCGGTATATGTTTTGTTGTGTGGGACTGTCGTCTGAATTCCACGTTATAGTCCGTCTATCCCCAGACTTCCCGTTTTTAAGGCAGAAAACGTGCTGATTTCCGGCCTTTCTTTATTGACAGTATGTATGCCGTTTGTTTTTGAGGCAGAATGCTTGCACCTGTGAGCCTTGATAATGTGTGGATGAGCAGCCATTTCCTGAACACCTTATAAATGTGATCTGTTATCTTCTACACAGAGGGCAAGAGAGACATCTACAGGTATAGATTTATCATCCGGAACATCGTCTGTTTAGTGGATGAGGGGGGCTTTCCCTGACTCAGGTACTTTTCTGTTAGTCAGACAGGAAGCGGAGATTCCCACGAAGTCATGGGAGGTCTTTGGACTTATGGCCTTTAAAGTCTCGGTAAGTGACACCATCTGATCCACTTATCTTGCGTCCTACCTCAAGGGTGAAATTTACTGTGAACAAAAAAATTGTCTGGTTTCACCATTTACATGGTTTCAAACCGTGTGTCAGTGGCCACCGCTACACTACTAACTCTGATTTTAACCTCACTTGTAAATTTTGCCCTACACCTAACCCTTAAGCCGAAAAATTGCATTTTACCTTATAGTGGCTGGAAAAAGGTCAAATTCTTCTCATTTTACTATCTTTTGGAGGGATTTTTGGTAACCACCAGGGACGTACAATCTGTAAGCACACACACACACACGCATGCACACACCTTTCTCTAAGGGAGAAATGAGTGATTTGTTTTTTTCTACACATACATCCTGTGTGTCCTCTGTGGCTTGGCAGTTTAATCATCCATTTCACCTCACATCAACGAGACTGGTTTCATCTGTAGATTCTGTGTAATTAATGGCTTGCTGAACCACCCATTGTCATTAATATGTTTTCAATGTTCCCCAGTGAGAGATACAGGACAGAACCTCCATCCCAAAAGCTTTTTCGCTCTTTTTCATAAATAGGTGGTTGTCACAGTGGTTTCTGTTCACTGTCTGGGCCTGTAGTTCCTCAGAATAGGGGAAGAGACATTTACATTTCCTGACACGAACAGAGAACTGCAGGGCCAGAGATGGATGAATATTTTAAACATGTCTGTAAACTTATTTTGACTTATTTTGATTTTCACTGGCTTTCATGTTCATTTCCAAGGATATTGTTGAGGTTAGAGGGTGTGTCATTGCAAATACGTAAATCAATACATAATAATAAATACTTATATAAATAGGGTCCTCAAACTGTGATTAAGCCTGGAAAATTCTATACATGGGGGCACACTGAAAAAAGCTATTTTTGTGGTTAAGTGTTAATATTTGTTTTAGTAAAAAAAACAAAAAAACAATTTAAGGGATTTTTATTTTTTTATTATTAAAGTTTTAATTAACGCAGTGGGACATAATCTAACCCCAATTATCACAGTGGGACATAATCTAACTCAATTATCACTGTGGGACATAATCCAACCCCAAGTACCACAGTGGGACATAATCTAACCCAATTATCACAGTGGGACATAATCTAACCCAATTATCATAGTGGGACATAATCTAACCCAGTTACCGCAGTGGGACATTATCTAACTCAATTACCGCAGTGGGACATAATCTAACTCAATTACCACAGTGGGACATAATCTAACCCAATTACCGCAGTGGGACATAATCTAACCAAATTACCGTGCACCACACGCATTTTGGTGAACCCATGTTTATAGCTGTGCTGAACATGGAGAACACCCACAGAACTATGAGAAAACCCACAGAACTAAGAGAACATCCACTAAGAGAACACCCACAGAACTAAGAGAACATCCACAGAACTCTGAGAACACCCACAGAAGTAAGAGAACACCCACAGAACTCTGAGAACACCCACAGAACTAAGAGAACACCCACAGAACTCTGAGAACACCCACAGAACTAAGAGAACACCCACAGAACTAAGAGAACACCCACAGAACTCTGAGAACACTCACAGAACTAAGGGAACACCCACAGAACTAAGAGAAAACCCACAGAACAAAGAGAACACCCACAGAACTAAAAGAACACCCACAGAACTAAGAGAACACCCACAGAACTCTGAGAACACCCACAGAACT
>JACXGI010012176.1:0-11643 GCA_016801175.1 Esox masquinongy | reverse complement strand
TTCTGTTCTCCATCATCATAAATGTCACGCACCAGGTGTGCCAGATCAAGTCCCCGTTTAGAGGGTTGCAATGAAAACACGGAGTGGACCTACCTTTCAGGGACAGATTTGAATACCACTGCCGCACGCAGTGCCCCTAAAGCACTCATCGTCGTGTTCTTTACGCTCGGGGAAACTGTCCGTTGCTGCACAAACAACACCTGTCTCACTGGCACCGGCTTGTCTACGAGCACCTTTCAGGAAAATCCCGGCTTTACCATCGCTGGCTCCATCAGCCCACCCAATAGGACTCTGTGCTCTGGTAGATGCCTCACCGCGGCCATTCTTCAAGTCAACACCTGCCCTGGCCGTCATTCTTTTCACCTCTCAGCTGACAAACTGCAGACGAATACAGACACCTTCATCACCCCTTCTTCATTCAAAATCAGCCTGAGCTGCTGTCTGATCACTGCACCTGCCAAGCACCTTACCCAAATGTATTTGTCACCCCACATTGGGAGTGACTTAAACCTTATCCAATATTTATTTATGAGTATCACCCCACATGGCGATCACCTCTGTACCTTATTCATCTGTAAATACGAATCACCTCACATGGTGTAACGGAATGATATCTTTGTTAATCTATTGTACCAAACATTTTCGTTTATCTTGATAGTATTCATGTGTGAGTCTTGATATTGCTGCTGGCAAGGTCGTCAATGTAAATGAGAATTTGTCCTCAAGCGGCTAACCAGGTTAAATAAACGTAAAATGAAAAGCAATAAACACATCTTGCATTGGAGGACACATCGCAAATGCTTGCTTTCCTACTACACCTACTCTGGAGTTATTCTGACGAGTCAATGACATGAACGTGACTTTTTTGAAGATATGTGGTTTCCAGGCATTTTATTGGACAGGAACATGGTGAAAGCAGGAAGAGCAGTAGGTTGGGTTCAGGTTAGACCACTGGATCAGCTTTGGCCACCATTAATGTGAATTCAACATTGCTAAATTGGATTTCCAATGATAATGCTGTGAGGGGTGTTAGTCTGGTAGTAAATGTAGGATTTTATAACCGTACCCAAGTCCAGTCTGTAAGTTAATTTGACCGTTGGTAAATGACCTGCTGTGTAAATACTGTAATGCAGGTGTGATCTCATCGCACTCACTCACCACAGTACACAAGGTTACCCGATGACACCTTCATGGCAGTAGAGGTTGACATTTTATATTTGAGATTGTTGTGGTTAATTCTGACAGAGGGGGGAGGACAGAAACAGAAACAGAGAGAAAGAGAGGAGAGAGGGAAAGAGAGGCCACAGGGGACAGGTAAGTGGATAGAGAGTGAAAAAGAGAAGTGGGGAAAGATGGGGAGAAAGAGAGTGGCAGTGGAGGCGTGAGAGAGAGAGGTGGGGGAGGAGAGAGGGAGGGGGAGGAGAGAGGGAGGAGAGAGGGAGGGGGAGAACAACGAGATAAGGTTTGATTAGAACCACTTTGAAAGCTTCACAGGTGGCTGGATGCAGTCAGACAACGCCTCACGGAGCTCCATTCATTTATTCCCGAAATGATAAACGGTCAACTAGTCAGTCTCTTAACAGGCGGATACCCCCCCCCCACACCCCAGCCACAACAACCGCCCAAGCAAACAAACCAAGCTGCCCTGTTTCCCAGTGAAGTGTGTCTTTCTGTCGTCTCTATAAGTAATGAGAGACAAGGAGCCTGCACTGGTTAGATGCATCTCCATTATGCCAATTAGAGGGGAAAGCCATGACAGAGACACAGCTAAAGAGAGACTGCGGTATAGAGAGAGAGAGGTAAAGAGATAGAGACTAAAAAGAGGCAGACACAGATGTAAAGAGAGAAAGAAGTTGACATATTAACTTATTTTATTGCCGTTCTGTTTTTGCAGTTTATCATAGCTTTTTCCTGTTCCATGTATTTAGGCAAATGCTTCCCAGGCCAAAGAATGAGGGAGAGAAACAACTGAATGAGGAAGGGACAGAGGCAGGCGAAGAGATGGACAGAAGCAGAGAAGGTGTGAGACAGAGGAGACAGATGTGGAATTAGCTGAGGTAATTGCATACTTTTATTTTTGGCAGTATTTACCACAGCCGAAACTGCCAAATCTGCCAAATCACAATTGCGAAACTGCCAAATCACAACCTACTCCAACACGGCAATACTCCAAGAATGACAAATTGTTTTTGAAAACCCTCTAAAATTGACAACAATGCCATTTTAACTTTCTTCTTGTTCAAGAATGTAAAAGCCTAAGAAAGAATTTCAGAGACCAATCCAACCCGAGGACTCGGGGCTCACTCCTGGCTTGGGCTAAGCTGTCAGTAAAGGAAGCTTTACTGTTAGCAACGGCACGTTGAGCAAGCTGGGCTCAGCTCAACATCTGCGGTAAGCCTCACTGTGTCACAAGTTTAGAGGGTGTGAGTGTAATAGAGTTAAGAAAAAACAGTAAGCTCACTCCACAGCTAGCTTGAAATGTTGCCAGTGGGGCCTCACTGTTGGTACCTTCTGTGTAGCTCAAACTGTTGTAATGTTGACAAGGAGGACGAACAAGTGTAGTGCAAAGCAGAGGGCTGCAAGTTCCCTCTAAGCATGGTGCCAGACCAACTGTCAAAATGGCGGAAGTGAAACTACTAGTGCTGGCACACTCCCCACACTTTCTCAAACTTTCTGAGCCTAGTCTAGCAGTTGAAAAGGGTGTGATAATTCCCAAGAGAAGGCGAGTAGGTGTGAAACACCAAAGCAAATATAATAATTACTATGTATTTTATGAATACATAATGTACACACAGTATTTCTGTCCATGTATCCACTATGTAGCATTTGATGTTTCATCACTTTTCAGCATTACCAATAAACAAAGGATTGATATTTCCTGTTCATGTCGCCATGTTACTGTTAATGTCTGATTGATTTGGTCCTTCTCTTATTTTAATTTGTTTTTCCCTGTTCATTGCGGTTGTTGTATTTGATAGTGTATAACACTATTATATTTTACAGAATACATGTTTTCCAAGCCAATAAAGCACATTTGAGTTAAATTGCTAAAGGAGGGAAGTAGACTGTCACCGTGGTCATTAAATCACTGTTCTTTCTGTCTAATCTAATTGAAGATAATGCTCTGCTTATCCTTTTTCCTTCTGATGGACAGCCTTATCTGATTTAGGGAGAGAAAGAGTGAAGGGCAGAGAAAGGTAGAGACAGTGACAGACAGAAAAAGTGGGGAGAGAGAAGGTTGACAACAAAGCGAGGAGGGAGCACAATGATAGAGAGAATGTGAGAGAGACATAGGAGCTAAAGAGAGGTAAAGAGAGAGGAGATAAAATGGAGAGATCAGAGAAACAGACAGCAAGAACGGAAGAAAGAGTGAGAGTGACGCAATCAAGATATAGGCCTCATTTGTGGGACATAATCTGATTTAGGTTAACTTGGCCAGTTAATCAGATGACTAAAACAGTACCCTTATTACATTTTACAGCTAATGCCACACTACCGTTCCTATCAAACTGCAAAGTACACACACGCACTCACGCACGCACGCACTCATGCACGCACGCACTCAGCATTTTAAGGTTGTCTAACGGTCCAGACTCTTGACCAGTTAATGATTTAACAGACTTGCATTTAATTTTGGCTTCTGGCTTCTTTGTTGTTTGTTTGATTTGTGTGTGTGTGTGTGTGTGTGTGTGTGTGTGTGTGTGTGTGTGTGCGCACATTTATGTTATGGTCAGCAGCACTTGTGTTTGTTCAGAGAAACAGAAGGTCAAACAATATAGGTGAGAACAGATTCAATGGTGTCCAGGCAGAATCCAGACACAACCAACAAAACAACATGGTAGACTATAGAAATGGATTTTGTTTTGAGAACTTGCAAATATCAATAGCTAGACATGCCACCTTCTGAGGTAGAACGCGCCACACGCCACATTTTTGATAGGGACACACAGGAGGTTTGGAAGTGTGAAGACAATTCTGTCCATACTGTATCACACGCACATTTCGCTAGATTTTCCTGCGATTGACGGTCACAATCCTGCGTGGTACATCTCGAATATGCCGGTGTAAAATCAAACACTTACTATGCAAACCAAGATTTGTCCTTTTATTCTCTCTCTTGTAATGTAAACAAGCCCTTAGATCCAACGGGTTACTTGACAAGACAATATAATTACACCTGACAAGCAGTGGAGGCCCCAGGATTTGGATATTGACCAGGCAGGCCAAGATCATTGATGGGCAAAAAAAGACTAAGTAAAACCTAAGGTCCCTGGACCACTGAAACGCAATAACAGAAACCTATATATATTTTTTTAAATGCAACTAGGGCTGCAAAAACAATCTAATATTTATCGCTATCAAAATATTACTATACTGATAACTGACTGCTTTTCTGCATGTAACAAATTGAAGGCTCAAAGTACATAAGTGAAGGCAATAGGCAGCATTGAACCCACATGGTTTTAAAACACTATGCCACTGAAAAACAATAAAATGAAAACTGAATTACAACGGTTTTAATGTTTACTTCAAACAAATGATTTTTTATGCCACAGGTTAAACATTTTTTAAATTCACTAAATTCTCTTGGTTTACACAATATGTGGGCATTATGTAATGACACTTACTTATAACATGAATCATAATGCCAAGTAGAAAATGAACTTCCTCACATTTACATTTTGAAAACCTCACTTCCCCATTCTACAAAATAATTTGAAAATAGCGAGTCTACACTATGATTGGTTAATGGATGCAATGACGTTATTGGACGTACTTGCGGGTGTTAAAAGGATTAATACCCGCAAGGCTCCTGGACCAGACAACATCTCAGGCCGTGTTCTCAAAGTCTGTGCAGACCAACTGGCTGATGTCTTTACTGATATCTTCAACCTATCGCTACGTCAGTCTGTGGTCCCCACCTGCTTCAAAAAGTCCATCATTGTTCCTGTGCCAAAAAAGCAAAAAGTCCTCTGCATGAATGACTACCGCCCTGTAGCACTCACACCAATCATCATGAAGTGCTTTGAGTGGCTAGTTAAAACTCACATCACAGACTCCATGCCTGTAACACTTGACCCGCTGCAGTTTGCCTATAGACATAACAGATCTACAGAAGATGCCATCGCTCTGACCCTCCACTCCGCACTCTCTCATCTGGACAAGAGGAACACATATGTGAGAATGCTGTTCATTGACTACAGCTCAGCCTTCAACACCATTGTGCCCCACAAGCTAGCGGTGAAGCTCAGGGATCTGAGTCTCGACCCCACTATGTGCAGGTGGATCCTGAACTTCCTGACGGGCAGACCCCAGGTGGTGCAGATGGGCAACGCCACCTCCTCCTCACTGACTCTCAGTACTGGTTCCCCCCAGGGCTGTGTGCTGAGCCTGCTCCTGTACTCTCTCTTCACCCATCACTGCCTGGCAACTCACGTCTCCAACACCATCATTAAGTTTGCAGACGACACCACCATCAGAGGCCTGATCTATGACAACGACGAGTCAGCCTATAGAGACGAAGTAAGGTCACTGACTTTGTGGTGTCAGGAAAACAGCCTCCAGCTCAATATCAGCAAAACAAAGGAGGTGATTGTTGATCACAGGAAGCAGTGGCGGGGAGACCACGCCCCCATACACATCAATGGGTCTGCAGTAGAGAGTTCACAACATCCGGTTCCTTGGTGTCAACTTCAGCGATGACTTGACCTGGTCTCAACACTCTAACATCATGGTGAAGGAGGCCAGGAAACGTCTCTTCTTCCTATGTCGATTAAGGAGATTTGGCATGGATTCCAGGATACTCACCAACTTCTACAGATGCACTATTGAGAGTATCCAGGCCGGCTGTGTCACCGCCTGGTATGGCAGCTGCACCTACCTCGACCGCAAAGCAATTCAGAGGGTGATTAAAACAGCAGAGCGCATCACAAGGTCTGACCTGCCATCCCTGCAGGATCTCTACACAGAGAGGTGTAGGAGGAGGAGCAAACGAATCATTACAGATCCCAGCCACCCATGCCATGGACTGTTTACCAAGCTGCCGTCAGGAAGAAGGTACAGGAGTATTCCGTCCAACGGCTACGGGACAGTTTCTTTCCACAGGCTGTAAGGCTGCTCAATTCAGGAACCCCTCTTCTCTTCCATCCATAGTCCCATGCACACCTGTCACTTTATATCATGCTCATCTGCCAATAATATCAGGCACACCTGTCACTTTTACATTGCACTACGGTTGTACAGTTGTATAGTTTTTATTATTGATGCATGTTTTTTGTATAGTGTTATTATTAATAGTTCGTGTTATCTTATTTTTAAATTATAATTACTGTTACTTTTTTAACTTTTAACTGCACTGTCGGGAGTAGGAAAACCAAGCATTTCATTGTCATAACTTGCTATTGCAAATGACAAATAAACCTTTTGAACTTGAACTTTTGAACTTTACACGTATATATGTACTGTTTCATAGCAAAAGCAAAATAACAAAATTCATTGTTGATTGCAGACAAATTATAATCTTTCTGGATTGAATTGGCCGCTATAATTCTAATATGTTACATGTTTATCTTCGGTTTTGTTACGACTTCACTACGTACAGGACACAATATCGGAACGCCACGCTAAAGAAGGCCCAGAAAGACGGAGTGCACATGCGTGTGAATGAGGGACACACCAGAGAAGAGGAGCAAGTAATAAATTGATAAAACGCACCTGCAGAAGGTGTGGGGAGCGTTGAGAGACCGAATGAATTGCTTGATAGTAACCATTTCTTTTTCTCTTAGAGAAGAGTTGTAAAACAAGAGATAATAAAATAAGCAAACGATATATTGTCTCATGAGGATCATTCTCGCAATTACACATTTCAGTAACACTTTCCGATAAGGATACATGAACTACCAATAACAAAAGCAGTAGTTAACATTAATGAATGATGAACAAAGACATAAACAAACAGTTAATAATGATAACCCCTACTTTATTAATGATTTACAAATGCATTCACTAACAGAGCGTAGTGTCATTTGTTCATGTTAAGACAGAACATGAACTCATGTTGTTAGTTAGTGATTATTAATGTATGATAATTCATCACTTTACTTAAGGGGCCACAAAATAATTACCTAATAGTGAGGTATCCTTTATTAATGCTTTATTCCAGCTCAATGGTTTCTCAGTGGGCCAAAAGAGTATGAACTAATGGTTTGGTGTTAGAATACTAGTGATAGCACATAATCCTCCCTTCAAGAATGACAGGATTAACTGTGTAGGCTATAAGGACAATTTGTAAAACAACCACTCTGGAAACATGGACATCATGAAGGAAGAGATGAGTAATGTCTTTTCAGTAGAAGTGTAAACAGGCAAGTCTTATGCAAAATATAAACAGTCACATTAATCAGTCAATCAAATTTAATTATGTCAAGCCTTTTTTACATCAGACATTTCACAAAGTTCTGAATCTTATACAGCAGTAATGTTGTACTTATGTGTAAAACACCTTCATGTTCAGCTAATGTAGTAATATCTGGTAAAAGGAATACACAATTGCAAATTACCTTAATATAAACACAAATATAACATGGCTGAGCAAGCCAGCAAAGTGCTAACCGAAACTAACAAACACTTGACTGGAGCTAGCATTCAGCTAACTGGAGCCAGCTAACAGGAACTAGCTAATCGCTAACCCTTACAGTGCAACAATTGCAAAGTTCCTAAACAATACAATTACAAAATTCTATTATATTAACCCTAGGGATATTGTCAGGAGTGTTGTTTTCGAAAATAAAATGTTCATACAGTACTGTAAACAAATTCAGGTTTTTTTTCAAAGGAAGGCACCACCATCATGGCATTTTACATTCAACATGGGTTTTCTGTCTAGGTCATAGTTATAAAATTACTATACTTTTCCAACTCTCTACAACCCTTTAACAGGCAAGTATCGAAATGTCCAGTGTACTTTTGTACATAACTGACCTGGAAAACAGGATAAATTATTAGAAAGAAAGCTTTTTCTTCAGGAGTTACCAGAACGCGCAGGTGAATGCTTTGGATCGAATTTATTTCCAACGCAACGCGACCACGTCTCTCTGCCCCCTACTGGCCGACCATAGTAAATGTCCTTTAATATAAGTCTAATATATCCCCATTTCAAACAATACTTAACCATAAATGCGACCATACGTTTTGTGCGCGTCACACCTATTTGAAGACGCAAGTAGCCAGCCTATCTTAGTAATGGTTGCCGCACTGTAATCATATTAACAAATTGGATTATCTTATGAATAATGTATAGCACTTAGCCTACAGTATTCATGCAAACAACTTGCTACATGAATTAATGTCCTGCATCAACTTTAAACAATTACAGTACAAACAGTGTGTTCCCATAAAAAACTACATGAGTTTATGTCCTGTGTCAACATGAACAAATGACACTACACACTGTTAGTTAATGCATTTGTAAATCATTTAAGGGTTATCATTATTAACTGTTTGTTCATGTCATTGTTCATCATTCGTTCATGTTAACTACTGTATTCGTTAATGGTAGTTCATGTACCCTAATCGGAAAGTGTTACCCACATTTCATAGCAACTACAGAAGGACAACATGATTGGGTATTGTTTCGATCCAGATCCCATCAAATTTCTAAGCGGGCCAATGAGTAAGTTGGTCAGGCCAAGGCCCGCCCAGGCCCAATAGTGCAGCCGCCAATGCTGACAAGACAGACTGACCGTAGTCCCTCACCACATCGACTACTGCAGCGTAGATCCTGGGGAGTAAAACGTAAAATGGGGTGGTGGGTCTGGGTGTCACTGTGGCTCCACTTAATGATACCCCTGGACAGAGCCAAGGGAGGAAATAGCACCAACTACTTTATCACACATAGCTCGAGACCACCAAAGGACATCACACAGCCCACTAACTAACCTGAGACAAGGCCTGAGTCTGTAGTCTTCTGACCCTCCGCATGAGCCCTGCGGGATGGAAAGACCGAAAGATCCTATGTTGAATATGTCGAAAAAGCCTGACATGATGCATTCAGGGACAGCATTTCCTGAACAGGAGTCAACCGGAGACTCTTCCTCCATAATTGTATCAGCAACATGGTAGACATAGCTTTGGATATCCCATTGAAAAGAGGCACGCCCACCAGGCAGAAACAGCCAGGGAGGTTTGTCAATCCGGTGACATGCCATTCACCTTCATACTCCTAGTGACAGACTGCACTCAATCACATGGTTAAAACTTACAGGCTGAGGCTGAGTGGTGCTGTAGCCCTTGTCTCGGTTAAGACTTACAGGCTGAGGCTGATTGGTGCTGCAGCCCTTGTCTCGGTTAAGACTTACAGGCTGAGTGGTGCTGTAGCCCTTGTCTCTGTGCATCACATTCCACTCAGATTGGGCTCTACAAGAAACAGCCCCGCCTCCAACTGTTTGTTTAGAACGTCTATAAACGTTTCATGGAGAAAAGTAGGAGCAAGTCTTTGGAGGGAACTGGCACCTTGAAGTCAGATTTTTGCCTTTCCGGGAATGAAAAAAATCCTAGTTGAGATCCTAGCACCAGTGTTTAGCACAGTTTTACATTTATTTAGTGACTCATCATCACATGTTTAGTGTCTTATCATCACGTAGAGGAATATTCTTGTCTGATCTTGAAGCAGTTAAGGGGGAATGAGCTTTCAAGTCTTTTCTTTGTTGTGTAATTTATGGAAATAAAACAGATGGTGCGATGAAATGCTGTTTAAATAGTTTTGTTTGTGAAGTCTGGTCAACCATTTAGAGTCACTGTCAGATCCTTGGTTTCATGGGACCTGTCTGAGTTTAAATGTAAAACATGTTCAGGACATTCTCACATCTGAAACACTGTCAGATCCTTGGTTTCATGGGACCTGTCTGAGTTTAATTGTAAAACATGTTCAGGACATTCTCACATCTGAAACACTGTCAGATCCTTGGTTTCATGGGACCTGTCTGAGTTTAAATGTAAAACATGTTCAGGACGACGTCTGAAACACTGTCAGATCCTTGGTTTCATGGGACCTGTCTGAGTTTAAATGTAAAACATGTTCAGGACATTCTCACATCTGAAACACTGGCTTTCAGTGTCAGCAATTTTGGAGCTTTGCCATGTTTCATTTGACATGTATATATATATAAATAAAGTTACAAAATATTGGTCCTAATACAGAACACTGAGGAACACCTTAGCTTTGATTTGTCAGGAAACAGATCATTCACAGAGACAAACTAAAATCTTTCCTATTGATAGGCTCTAAACCAGACTATGTTTTGGTCCGCGTAGACCAAAACACATCCACATCTATACACGCACGTACACACACACACACACACACACACACACACACACACACACACA
This sequence comes from Esox masquinongy, assembly GCA_016801175.1. Classification (NCBI taxonomy): domain Eukaryota; kingdom Metazoa; phylum Chordata; class Actinopteri; order Esociformes; family Esocidae; genus Esox; species Esox masquinongy. Next base: position 1,257 of record JACXGI010012176.1, on the reverse strand, counting down.
CACACACACACACACACGCACACACACATCTTCAACTAAATACAGTTTTTGCATTGGTTCATCCTGTTGGAGTCATATTAAACTAGGATTTGTCCTGATGATCCTGTTGGAGTCATAAAAACCAGGATTCTTCCTGATGATCCTCTTGGAGTCATAAAAACCAGGATTCTTCCTGATGATCCTCTTGGAGTCATATTAAACCAGGACTTGTCCTGATGATCCTGTTGGAGTCATAAAAACCAGGATTCTTTCTGATGATCCTCTTGGAGTCATATTAAACCAGGATTCTACCTGATGATCCTCTTGGAGTCATATTAAACCAGGATTCTTCCTGATGATCCTCTTGGAGTCATAAAAACCAGGATTCTTTCTGATGATCCTCTTGGAGTCATATTAAACCAGGATTCTACCTGATGATCCTCTTGGAGTCATATTAAACCAGGATTCTTCCTGATGATCCTCTTGGAGTCATAAAAACCAGGATTCTTCCTGATGATCCTCCTGGAGTTATATTAAACCAGGTTTCTTCCTGATGATCCTCTTGGAGTCATATTAAACCAGGATTCTTCCTGATGATCCTCTTGGAGTCATATATAACCAGGATCCTTCCTGATGAACTTGTCAAAATCATCCAGGGAATCAGGCAGGATGAAGCCCAAATACCAGAGTGCTTAAAAAGAGCACAGAATATACTCGGTGATGTGCTTCGGGTCCCTGCTATTGTGAAAATAGCAATGCCGACTGTTTTGAGTACAAGCTAGGACCCAGTGTCTCTATTCCTGTGTTGATTAGAAATAGAAGGAATCGTGAGCATGCAACCTATAAAGTAAACTTGTCTAATCTGTTAACTGTAACACGTCAACCTACTAGTCCAGGAACCCCTATTATATCTATTAAGCTGGCTTTACTTAATATCAGATCTCTCGCCCACAAATCATTCTTGGTAAATGACATTATAATATCCTACAACCTAGATTTTATGTTTCTCCCTGAAACGTGGCTAACAGAAGACTGTAGTGCTGCCATTTTTAACGAGACAGCACCTGAAATATTTGGCAATATGAATACGTGTCGAAATGGTAGGAAAGGAGGAGGAGTTGCTGCCCTATTCAAAGATACATTCCAGTGCAAAGAAAATACACTAGGTAATTTTATTTCTTTTGAATACCTCTGTTTTACATTGAAGGGTACCCCCAAAATTTTATTTTTAACCATTTACAGACCTCCACGATATTCTGCAAATTTTATTGATGATTT
>JACXGI010012175.1:5384-23417 GCA_016801175.1 Esox masquinongy | reverse complement strand
AGCTCATTCAGAATGCGGCTGCTAGAATGTTAACCAGGACCAAGAGAACAGAGCACATCACTCCGGTTCTTAAATCTTTACATTGGCTTCCAGTCAGTTACAGAATAGATTTCAAAGTGGTGCTTTTAGTTTATAAATCTCTGAATGGTTTAGGACCCGAATACATTTCTGATATGTTTGAAGAATATAAACCGAGCAGAGCTCTTAGATCCATGAACACAGGTCAGCTAGTAGAGCCCAGAGCCCAAACTAAACATGGAGAAGCTGCGTTTAGCACTTATGCTGTACACAACTGGAATAAACTACCATAAGATCTTAGACGTGCCCCAAACGTATCCATTTTTAAATCCAGGTTAAAAACACTACTCTTTTCACATGCCTACAACTGAGCACTTAAACTTAACCACACTGTTTAGCCTTATAGCTTCCTGTGTTTTTATCCCATTTTTAATCTTTTTTTTAATCTTTATATGTTTTCTTATTGTATTTTTATTATTATGATGTTTTCATTTGTTTTGATGTTTTAATTTGAGTATTTGTTTTTATGTTATTGTATTTTTATATATTTTTTCTTTTATTTTTTCTTTGTAAAGCACATTGAATTGCTTCGATGTATGAATTGTGCTATATAAATAAACTTGCTTGCTATTATGTAGCCAGTTATAATAGTTAGTTCAAAGCAAAATACACGTAAGTGAATAGGCTTGCCAATATTCTGAAGCTATCTAAACCATTCATTGTCGTTGCTAAGGTCAACCACTCAAGTAAATGGCATCATGACAGATGCAGGCAACTGCACTTTATGTTCACATTCATCTCGTTTCTTTGGCCAGGCTTGTGGCACAGAGGCCATTATGGCACATTTTCTGCCTAATGTTGCAGCAGAAGCTTTCTGTTCGACCCACCTACCTTCCACCAATCAAGCCGGTCCCTCAATCATCGCCACTGAGGTTTGGGGACACTGCCCTCTCTCTCTGTCTGCTCCAGAGCTGCCCCACCCCCCCTTCACATTCCCTGTGACCCAGACATCAGCACACAATAGACATATTATAATACAGATTAATAGCTGAACACTGGATGCAACCACTACCACAGCTGTCGTTAGTCATCACTGACTTAACGTTTGTTTTTATCTGCATATATTTTCCAGCCATGACTAGAGACACTGTGTTGTATTATAGCCAAAATTAAATTCAAGCGGCTGTCTGACTTCCTCACTGAGTCATTCAGACTAAGATATAAAAATATGTGCCAGTTTACACACGGCCACCATGTGGTCCATATGAATGTCCTGCACCTCCTGAGTTCTCACATTGTTTGCAACCTTCGCATTAGATGTTGTTTTAATACAGATATCCCAAGAACGATTTATGTGCAAGACCATGTCGAATTGAATGTTTGTTTGTTAACATATTGTTTTAAGTGCAAATTTTAGACATTGGCATTGGGTAAACTTTGTCCATAGATTGGGCATACAAAGTTACTTGCAAATTGGTCATTCCGTGGCAGCGATCTTCACAACATCCATCATGGGGGTCCTAATGAGTTTGCCAGGCATTTATTCTTCTAGTGAGGAGAGGGGTGTGTGTACCACATTTCATGATTTTAGTTTAAATCGGGGATTGCGATGTGACCTTGCCAATCAGTGTAATTGTGTAAATGCCTGATCTCTACTCCAAGATGGAACACTCACACACATTTGGTTAATGCCAGGACAGTGGTGTCTAAGATATTGCATACGATGCATTTTTCCACATCGTGTGTGATGTGACGCACATAAGTACGGACCCAGACCGATCCACAGCCTCTCCCGATGTCGAAGTGGGAAGCAATATACGGGCTAGCTGAAAGATGCCCTGGGTCTGTTGGTCTTCCATGGCATCTCAAAACAGTTTGGGGTCGGTCTCTCTGACTGCTGTAGTCCAGGCCTCTGACTGGGTGGCAATGGGACGCTGAACATCTCGATGAGTTTGCAGTTTTCTTTAGTGCATGATTTCTCATCAGCTGCCAAGTCAAGCCTACGATGCTTGCAACGGCTTAGGAGCGACTAGGCCCAACATATGGAGCGGAGGAGCTTAGAGTCAGGGAGGGGTCATTCACAGAGACTGCTCATTTCTATGGCACTTTGAAGTCCTTAGAGCAGCTTGGGCCTACCCGCCATTATGTCCTCTGCCCTGGGAGCCGTCTTCAGTCTTTCTGTTGGGCAGACAGGCACAGAGATGGAAAAGCAGAAGCGGAAATGCTAACACTACACAACACAATACAGGAAGCGCTAAATCAACCGGCCTGTGTTCCTAGAAGCCCTGAATCGGGAGGCTGGGGACCCTGTTTAGCAGGACTTTCTGCTTTTCTGTTGAGGTACCACCTGTACTTAAATTCTGTATAACAAATTATATTTAAATTCAGCAGTGACAGAAAAGGCCAAGTGAGGACAGAGCAAGACAAGAACTTAAACATGATTGGTTTGAAAGATTTAAAGATGGGCTGTTTTTCTGTTACTATAAAATAAGTACTTGAACTATTCTTAGGTATTTGTAATTTGTATATCACTGGCCTGAACAACAGCACAATGTATTTTGTAACATAACTGAGTGCTGCACTGAAAAAAGCAATTATTTGTGGTAGATCATTTTGTTTGTGGAAACCAGTGACCAAAAATCACTATAGTCATAATACTTAAAATAATAAAGGGACATCACCATCCTTAGAACTTTCTTTAAAATAATAATACTTGTTTTTTTACTTTATAACAGCTGTTGTAGTGAACATGAATACAGCGTCCTGTCTAAAATGATTATCCTTCATTACTGATTTATTTTTGTGTAAGTAGTCCATCAATTTTTTTTTGAATTGTTTCATGTGATAATCTCTCACATTCTTCACAGTAGCAAGCATTGCCTAGCATGCATAGAGCTCATTCCTCAGACAATAGCTGGATGAAGGGCTGTACCGTTACACAATTCTGCATTAGACTCCGCACTGTACATTCATTTCTTAATGGAAGAATTGGCTAGCCTTGCTGAGCAGTTTTGGAATCAGTTCTTCTTGACCAATTAAACCTCATAGGTGTAGAAACTGCTTTATCTTAATCTGCATTAAGCAAAGTAAAAAGCTTCAAAAAGTCAAATAAAATTAATTATCCACAATGCTCTAACAGAGTCACATGCCACTTAAGTATTCATAACTTAACAGATTAATACATCAAGTGTATTTTACTCAAATATAAACGTGTCTTGCTACTACTTTACTATATTAAATCAAGACATTAAGAAAGTATTACTTAAATAAATGTTAGATAGACTTAAACATTAAATAATCTTAACTTGTAAAAACATACACATTTTACATTAGCACAACACTAATATTTATATTTAATCAATAACCTAATATTTGCTAATATAAACTGTATTAAAAAACATTAAGTGAAAAGAAATCTCATTTACATAGTGCAAGTTAGTAACACTTACGATTTGAGTTTAATTACTAATGTGAATAACGCAGTTCTTTGTTGTATTTGACAAATTAAATTTTAACAGCCCTGATAGGAATATTGACACCGAGATTTTAAACTCATGAGCCACAACATTGCAAAACCTCTGGGGATGCTTGCGAATCATACTCAATAAAAGATAAAAAAATACATTTAATCCAACACAATACTGGGCAAAAATATTAGAACTCAGTTCTTCATAAATTGGTCCCGGGTGATTCGATAATTGTAGTTTGTATTAATCTCTCATTCAGGATCAGTGCAGCTGTATTATTGTTTTACCATTTCTGTTGTCAAATTTCTTTCCCAATTTCTCATTTCATCCAAATTTTATTGTAACACCTCTAAATTATTTTATTTTTTCAAAATTTACTATATGAATACAATTTGATAAATGGAAAGAATGGGCATAGACAAAGTAAGGTCGAGGCCTTCTGTCTGTGAAAACAGTAGCTGTACTTTATCAGTGACCTGATACTGTCTGCCTACAGAATCAGACCGTCTGATAAAGACAAGATTTTGTTTCGTTTCTATTAATGGCCTCCACAGAAGAGACACCTGGCATTTTTGTGAAGCATTTAAAACATTGGGTTCTCATGGAGAACTTGCTGGTTTTGGAATAATAGTGGTCAACAAATTTTCATTTGGAGTACATGAAAACCTATATGGTTAGTCTCGGTTCATACATCTAGCTCCAACGACAACATGCAAAATCAAGAGAAGGGTTGTTGAATGGATACAATGGTCAAAAAGGTAGGTGGCTGCTCTTCGTCTCAGAAAAATCTCAGTTACACAAACACAAAGAGTCAAGTGGATTGCCAAGGCCAAGCACTGTCTTTCACAGTCAACAACCATTGGGCATCCTTGAAATCAATGTGCTGGTGGTTCCATCGAGTCAGGTTCACGTGGGGTATTGAATTGAAGGAAGGCCAGTAACAGGGAAGTGATTTCCCGCTCAACGATATACTAACGTGATGGCCTTGACTGACCTTCAGCCAAGTAACAGAATCCTGCATAGCCCCAGAAGAGTGAGGGCAGCTGGGAAAACCATTTCTATTTCAGTCCATTAACCCCTTTAACCGAAAAAGTGATCCATGACAATAACAGCACATTCCCTTTAGTAAATGGTAAATTAGCTATGGTGTCAAGTCTCATAGGGTCAAACCGATGGTTCCCGGCAGCTGAACCACAAACATTAAAAAAAAATCCATTCCGTGAGCGGCGACAGAATACATCTGTGTGTGAATTTGTGTTGTCTTGCACTGTTATGCCTTTGGCCAGGACCTCACTGCAAGTGAGAATTATTTTCAATAGGCTTGCCTGGTAAAATAAGGTGAAATAAATAAAAAACAGAGGCCAGTGATGCACACAGTGAGACAGTGAAGCAAGGATCTGTCCGTGAGTTGTCAGATGCTGTCTAACTTATCTACTTTGATTATGGATTACCTCAACACCACACACCATGGTGGAAATAGCTGCTTTCTCGGAAAGGACTTAGTGATCATTTTGGAAAGGTTGACAACAACCTGGTCGATGTATAGGTCCACATAGCCAGTAAAAAGTACAAGCAAGTGTTTTCTCCTCATAATCAGTTAATAATTTAGATTATTCAGGCTTCAACCCTTAAGACCAAAACACAGGCTGTTAAGATGCTGTTGATGTTCTACTGACTGAGATTGTGGTGGGCAACAGCAGTAGACATAAGAAACTAAAACAAGGCCCTGTCTAAAACAAAAGACTAACCTAGAACACCAAATCCAGATTTCAACCAATTTAGTTTAGTTGTTCAAACCAAGAACAGGGTAACTAATTTAGGCTGCCCATAATGAAGTCTGATGATATGCTTACACCAACCAAGTGACCTAGACCATTCAAAGGCGACCTAGACCAATCACAGGCGACCTAGACCAATCACAGGCGACCTAGACCAATCATAGGCGACCTAGACCAATCATAGGCGACCTAGACCATTCAAAGGCGACCTAGACCAATCAAAAGGCACCTACAGGAGCGCCCAAAACCGGGATAACAACCATGCTGTTTTCCAGCCACTTCAGTTTCCATAGCAACAATACATGATCATATTCTATGCCATCATCAAAGAATGAGACCACCCTCTGAAAATATATCCTTTTGTTCTTTTTGAAAGAGCAAGACATTTAACTGTTAAGAACAAAGAGTCATTATGATAAGAATTGAAAGTGACGTTTTCTTGTTTTCTTGTTTTTTTTGTGCAAAGGTCGAGGAGAGCCATTTGACCTAACATAGGGCTTATTCTGCTTTTTGTGCATCATGTAACCTAAACACAGCAGCATAACTGAGATCAGGGTTCATGTCTCCAATGCTGGCCTCCATCGGTGGCATTATAGACATAATTCAGTCCCAAAGCCTTTTTTAGTGCCATAAAGGGGATTTCACAGCAAAAGATGCAACCACCGGCAGCCGTGACGCCTTGTTTTTGTGAAAAGGAGCGGCTTGAACAGAGTTGACGAGAAGGGAAGAGAAGGCAGTAGTGGGCGGTCTAATAGCTAGCAGGGCAGATAAATAGGGTCTTAACCAGGCTTTTATTGTGGACCTTCAGGTTATGTTCAAAACCACACCAAACTAACATCAACATAACATCAACATAGTTAACTAGCCAAGGTGGCTAGATGCAAAAACAGCTTGTGCCCTTACCAAAACGGGGCACTCGAGTGGTGTCGTCGCAAGAATTTTTCCTGAAAGGCCAGTACTCGGTGCGGACAAAATTTACCAAGGATCCCAGATTTTCGGCGAATGTTAGCCCATGGCCAGTTGTTGTTGGCACATCTTTTTATGATTTTGGTGATGCATATTTATGGATAAACCGACACAAACACAATCACGCCTACCCGAAGCAGCACACGCCCCGCCCACTGTGTCTGACTGGCCACCAGCAAGGCCAAATATTGTGCACACTCCTGTGTACTGCAGCTGCTTTACCTTCTCTTTCCTCACGTCGTTGGTGTGAAGGCTCTTAAGCCCAAAAATAACTCACAGGTATTGATAGACGTCTTCATTCACTGCAATGAAACTGTTAAACAAATTAGGTAAATTCAGGAAGACTACATACACAAATGTGTATATGCAGTGTGTTTTGAACATATTAGGATAGGGCTGCACTATTAATCCAATTCAAATCAAAATCATTACAAAGATTTGCAATACCCACGTGGGACAGCAGGGCAGTCTCGTGGTTAAGAACACTGGGGCAGTAAGCAAAAAAACGCAGTTCGAATCCTCAATCTGACAAGGTAAAAAGCCTTGTTGTTCTTTCCCTGAGCAAGACAGTCAACCCAAATTGCTCCCTGGTGGTAGATAAGAACGTGTTCTTATAATGCTAAAAAAATATACATGTTATGGAAAAATACATATGCTCCAAAATATTATATGCTCCTTCAAAGGCTTGACCGTCCACTTGGCTGGCCACTGCCAGATTATCCAGGAGGCACTTAGACAAGTTGCTTGGAGGAATAGGGGGAATGAATTTGTACAGAAACTAGGAACAAAGGTCCAATGGCCAAAATGGGAAAATTATCTTTTTTTTGTATGATTTGAAATGTATCATCCAGAAAGTATTTCAAGACATTCCCTAGCAGATATTTTGAAATAAAAAAAAAACGATGGAAAAAAAAAATAAAACGTTGAATGAGACGGGCATAACGTGAGACCTACAGGCACACATCATCCGTCTGTAATAGTTTTTCTGGTGGGTGCTGTAACTATTTTTGTAGATTAATTGAATACCTGGACTAATTGTGGCCAAATACTTGGTTTCCCAATGTTAGAGTTGGAACTGCTTTTTTGCCCACTGCAACTGCTTTTTTGCCCATATTGTGCAGCCTGACTTTCAGACATCGCATGCAATCACAGAGAAAGGAGTGTGCACTATAATGACAAAGTTTCACTTGTTGGGGAACAAGGAAATCCCTAGTTTTTAGCTGTTTTAGTTAATAACTCTGTAACTATATGTTGCATAAGCTTATAAATGTGGTTAAAAGCTTTGTCAGTGTTTGTTGGAGTAGGGAACACGCCGAATGTACTGGTGGGCGACACAATGTTCCCAGCAATATACTGCAACTATGCTCAGCCACGTATTCCAACACAAAATCACACACCCACACCCACACACACCCACACACACACCCACACACACACCCACACACACACACACACACACACACAATCCTTGATGCACACAGGAACTACGTTAAGTGGAGGAATATGATGGTATGGTTGTAAATACAACGCAGACAGAGCCTCCGCCAATAGGTGCTCGCCAACATCTGATGGGGAAAGACAGATAGACGCTGTCACATACTGTTTCCAGCCCATCCTGTCTGTGCACCACTGCTAGATGAGCCGGGAGGCAGTCACACAAAGCGTCTGGCGGAATAGGGTGAATAAAGGACAACAAAGTCCAATGCCAACAACGGGATAGAATCAAAACTTTTTTTTTGTGTCATCCAGAAAGTATTTCAGATATTTCCATATTATAGATATGTGTAACCTTGCAAAACGCAAACCCAGAAGCTGTGGCTCTTCTGTACCAGAGACAAACATGGAGCAGACATAGGAAATGAGACAACCGACAAAAGAGCGTTCCATTACTGAATCCTTACCACAATGTGGAATAAAATTAACATTTTGCCTAATCAAATGGGGTTTCAATAAACCAGCAGTAGTTTGATTGAGGGCCATTAAGGCCGGGTGTTTTGTAAAAGCACTTTGTGACAACTGCTGATGTAAAAAGGGCTTTATAAATAAATTTGATTTGATTTGATTTGCATTAACATGGCCAGTTAATTTGTTACCGTTTGTCATTTGGAGAAGGCATTGCATTTGACTTGTGGGCATAATGTGAGCTGTGTATATCATCATCAGAGCCTGGAAAGGAACTCAGATGTTTTTACAGATAAGTGCTTAAAGAACACATAGGCTGGACCTTATTATTACCTATGTATCATCATAGTCATTAGAGACAATAAAAGGCTTATACATATAAAACACAACACAGAAATCCATGTAGCATGGGACAATGTTCTACAACCACTTTTCCAAAAAAGTTGGGACGCTGTGGAAAATGTAAAGAAAAACAGAATGCAATGATGTGCAAATCATTTAAACCCTATATTCAAATGGAAATAGCATAAAGACAACATATCAAATGTTTAAACTGAGAAATGTTATTGTTCCTTGTAAAAATGTGCCCACTATGAATTTGATGCCTGTAGCATGTTTCAAAAAAAGCTGGGACAGCAGCAACAAAAGACAGGAAAAGTTGTGTAATGCTAAAAAAAACCTGGTGGAATATCTCACAACTAATTAGGTGAATTGGCAAAAGGTCATTAACATGATAGGGTATAAAAAGAGCATCCCGGAGAGGATGAGTCTTTCAGAAGTAAAAATGGGGAGGGGTTCACCACTCTGAAAGACTGAGCAGGCAAATAGTGAAACAATTTAAGAAAAACATTTCTCAACATAAAATTGCAAAGAGTTTGGCAATCTCATCATCTACGGTAGGCCCATATAGTATCATTAAAAGATTATGAGAATCCAGAGAAATCTCTGTACACAAGGGACAAGGCTGAAAACCAATATTGGCAGTGATCGTCTGCCCTCAGACGGCACTGCATTATAAAACAGCCACGATTCTGTAGTGGACATCACTGCCAGGGCTCAGGAACACTTCTGAAAACCATTGTCTGTGAACACAGTATGTCGCTGCATCCACAAATGCAAGTTAAATCTCTAGCATACAAAGAAGAAACCATATATAAACATATCCAGAAACATCTCCTTCTCTGGGCCCAAGCTCATTTAAGATGGACTGAGGCGACGAAGAAAACTGTCCTGTGGTTTGAAATAAATCAAAATTTGAAATTATTTTTGGGAATCATGAACGCCGCGTCCTCCGGGCTAAAGAGGAGAGGGACCATCCAGCTTGTTATCAGCGCACAGTTCAAAAGCCAGCATCCGTGATGGTATGAGGATGCATTAGTGCACATGCATGGGTGACTTGCACGTCTGTGAAGGCACCATTAATGCTGAACAATACATACAGGTTTTGGAGCAACATATGCTGCCATCCAGACAACGTCTTTTTCAGGGAAGCCCTTGCATATTTCAGCAAGACAATGCCAAACCACATTCTGCACGTATTACAACAGCATGGCTCCATAGTAAAAGAGTCCGGGTGCTAAACTGGCCTGACTTATCACCCATTGAAAAAATTTGGTGCATTATGAGACGAAAATACGACAAAGGAGACCCAAACTGTTGAGCAGCTGAAATTCTATATCAAGCAAGAATGGGAAACATTTCACTTTCAAAACTACAGCAGGTCTCCTCAGTTCCCAAACGCTTACAGAGTATTGTATTGATATGTTGTCTTTGTACTATTTTCAAACATAGGGATAAATGATTTACACATAATTGCATTGTTTTTATTTGCATTTTACACAGCGTCCCAACCCCATTTTTGGAAACAGGGTTGTACACAGCTTTGAGTGTTGTACAAATGGTAGACACTTGAGGGTGGTCAGATGTGTTTCTGAAGCAGAGGTCCTGGGTTGGAGCCATGTACAGGTTAAATCTGAACTGCTGAACAAGCAGAGTGAAGAGCTCTACACTTGCATGCAACACACGTGCCCCTTATTGATGTTCACCCAGAAGGTTATGTCTAGAGCCAGAAATAATTTTGGGGAATAAAGCTAGGTGTGTCAGAAGCTGAAATGCATAGCCAAGAAAGCAATTCCTCAATGTCATTTACAAATATATGTATTATAAATATATGTATTTACACCAAGCATTTGACCGTGCATCACTGTTAAAGATACTGTATAAGCAAACGTGCCAACCTACCTCCATGGTTCGGAGCAGGTGCAATCACTATTCCCTTCGCGTCCACTTTCGGTGAATTCTGGCCGTATGTGCCATCCTTCAGTGTTAGCATTTGCTTTGGGTTGCCTTTGGAGTCAAGTACGGTGGCATTAACCGTAGCGCTAACATAGTCTTCCTTGATGGATTTGTCTGCACGGATCGACAGTACACACCTGGGCAGAACGAACACCAACAAGACGACGGGGAAATAGCTGCATGGCGTTGCTGCGGTCCACCTCTTGGGCATCTTCGGAATGTCTTACTGCAATGTTCTCTTTACATCCAAGCTGTCACCCGGTAAATTTAACCATGCACTCCAACGCGTTTGCCCAAAAAAGATAGACGGGGGCTCGGCGTCTTCCTTGCGGGGTCCCGTCATAAAAACAGGCTGCAGTGTTCACATCGTTTTCTTATTCCAATACATGTGTAGCCTACACTGCAATAGGAACGAAAAAGTGACATTAGAACTGCAAAAAAGCAAAAATAATGAAACCAAAATGGCTTTGTGGAACTGCAGGCTTAATTTGCAAGATGCAACCTTTAATCACATGACATCCGAGATCCCATTATTTGTAATAGGCCTACCATAGGCCTTGTATAAATGTCAACTATCATGCGCATTTATGTCTTTCGATTATTTAGTAGACTATCACCAATAAAAAAAGCCTACATAATATAGGCATCCAAATTAGATAGGCAAACGACTTATGAATAGCCCACATATCGTATCCAGATATATTAAAGCATGTACTTTTCGAGTGAATGTCGCTCTAAAAGACACAAATGATACAGATGTGCATTATGACCATAAGTGAACAGCTGTCACTGCTGCTTTGTGTTCACAATAGCGTATCAACGACAGCAAGCTACCCTGTCGCGTAGCCACTAATTTACCCATTTCACACACATTCGCACCTCCCAAAACCATGACGCGCTACCTACCTTCTCCATTTCCTCGAACCAAAACGTTAATAATACAAAACCCCTGGACTTGCTTTGTTATTATACAAAGGTTCAGCGGCCCTGGTTCAAAGCTGAGCGATAATACGAACCTTCTCACTCGTCTTTTCCTTTTAGTTCTTCAGGTTACACAGCGCAAGCGCGACGTGAAAACGCTCGCGCACACAGTGAAGAGGGCGACAGCGGCGCGTGTTGGCGTACGTGCTCTCGACATCAAAAGGGACGCACACGCCCACCTGTAGATAGACTTACACCACCTGTCCACAGTTGATTAAACTGTTATTTGATCAGTTATAGCCTAGCTACTGGTCAATGTGTAATTAATGGAGACACCATTTTCCAATAAAGATACTTCCAATAAAGATACTTTCCAATAAAGATGAAAAATTGATTCCCACAGGTTTTTTTGGCTGGCACCCACTTGGAAAAATCAGGGGTAAGTTTACGATAAAACACAATTGGACATAGTGTTATAACTGACGTAACTTATAGGTTTAGGTATTAGGCTACCGGTTGAGTACTGAGTTAGACATTAAGGCTGGTCAAGTTGAGGTATAGATGTCAGGTTATTCTGTTTAGGGTTAGGTTAAGGGCTGTAGGATATAGAACAAGGAAGGTTAAGTTAGGTTTCATGGATAGAAGAAAAATAAACTCCTGTGTGTTTGTGAGGGTGCTTGCATGTGTCAATGTGCAAAATAAAAATGAATACTCAGTACATAAAACATGGCTTCCCCTGGTGGCCTATAGTTGTTTATTTACAGACCTACCCTTTGAACCCATATTGTCCGTTGCATTTTCTCACCTGCTGTGCTGTGCTGTACACAAAAGCCTGTCGATTTTAGACTAACAGCCAGACCTTCAGCTATTAATTATATCATATATGTGTGGGAGGAAGGACATGAAAGGTTGAGGGAGAGAGATTGATGGAGAAGAGGAAGAGATTTTGGCCAAGGAGTATAGAAGAAGTGGACTGACGGGGTGGAGGAGAGTTTGGCAGTAGCCAATAAAAAAGAGTGTGGGTTGAGGCTAAGGATAGGAGAGAGAGGGATTCTGGTGGAGGAGGAGGAGACGAATGGCGAGAGTAGAGCGCTGGAAGAGTAAATTGGCTCCCTTTGGAGGCTGTTGGCTACATTGAGGGATCAGTTTACTTTTGGCAAGAGGAGAGCTTACGGCTGCCTGGAGCACAGTGACAGGCTAATTAATACGTGCTGCTCAGGCATGCTCATGGCATTACATCCAAGCGACACTAGAGAGACCTGAAAAAGGTGAAGAAAATATCACCAGGCTGTTTTAAATGAGATCAGACTGTCGATGGAGCTGTGCAGTGAAGATCATGAAGGGAACTTGGATTAGAATGTGATAGTATGTTAGAGACAGTAGTCTGGGTTATTGTCACATCACACCTAAAAAAGGCCTGTGTATGTGTCTGGCAAATACCATCCCTACGAGGAAGCATGGTGTGGGGGAAACCTGATCCGGAGCTCACAGGTCCTCAGACTGAGAGGTCTGTGAACGTCTTTGAGTGGCCCAGCCAAAGCCATGACCTGCAACCCATTGACCTCTTGGAGACCAGAAGATGTCCTCAATGTCCTTACAGTTGTGTGTCATAGCCATGCAGTAAAGGTAGCTTTCCATATGCTATCACATGTTCCTTCACCCCTCCACCGCATACATTTTTCCTGTGGGGATTTCACCCTATGACAAACAATGTGAATACACAGCAGTGTTGTTCACTGGTAACCTTTCACTCCTGGAGAGATTAGATTCACTGCTATCCATCAGTCACATGATCGTGAAGTTCAGATCAACAGAACTTTGACCTTTCAGGTGCATATTAGAACTATGTTTAAAGGTAGCTTTGAAAGGTCATGAAAAATAATATTTGTATAATTAACCTACTTTTGCTTAAAAACTAGCCACTTGCAAAAACACACAGACACACATCTGTTTCCCTATCCACGGAGGACCAGAAATATGATTTCAAATTTTCCCTTTCCTCTAACCCTAAACCTGACCATAACCTTATTTATCTATCATTTATGCCTAAATGTAACCTAACCCTAACACCTAAACAACCCCTAATGCCTATACCTGAAACTAACCCTAATTCTAACACTAATAATCCAACAACACCACTAGATCTTTACCTTATCAGATCCGACAAATTTTGCATTATCTTCTGAAAACTTGTCGATACAGGGACATCACAGGACTAACACTACCCACACAGAAAGAAGCTGGTAAAATAATTTATGAAGGATTTAAAGGACTATATTACTTTAGTTGTCCATTTTAACCATTATTGTACTTCAGCTTTTACCCCATCTCTCCACAGCGAGAGTTGAGTCGGCCTAAGCATAGGCTGATAAATTCAGAGTTGCCAGGAAGCGACATTTGCTGTTAGATTTAACATGTTTCAGACCAGATACTTTAATTGGCACAATGGTCTGGTGACAAATTCTTAACCTCCCCGCTGCTAAAGACAGGTAGCAGGACTCATTAATATTATTGTTTATACAGCCTTGAATATGACCAAACACATCTAGCATGAGAACTCCCACCTCAGTGAGAATGGAGTACCAACCCAAACTGTCAAATAAAGGCTAGAAAGCATGTATTTCACGAAGTTAAGCCTGAAAAATTTTCTTTCTGAACATTTCCTTCTGAAAAAGGGGATTTTGTTTTTATTCATAGCGAATCTAAAACACTTCAAGTGAGCCAGACCTACAAGGTCAGGTCTACTGCTCAGATACTGCCTTGGACTCAGATACTGACGAGTTTTTTTTGCTTCCTTTGCCCTATTTTCATTTATTTCATCAATAACCCAAGGGAAATTACAGATGGGCTTTATTTACTAATTTGATATTCATTCTTTATTAAGAGTCCAGGCAACAGAGAATTCTCCAAATTCCAACCCAGTTCAAAAGGTTTTGCTTTTTTATTTATATTTGTAAAGACTGACCTCTGGTGGTAGGCCTTTGGCATAGGTAATACGTCTTCGGCCTAAATTAAGTAATTCACTGTTTCTTTTGATTGAAAACAGCCCATAAAAGCGTCTTCATAGGAAAAAATACCTCTGATTATTAGGTTGAACTTTTTTTCACATCCAAAATCCACATATTCACCTCAAGACACGAACACTTGGAAATGTATACTCTTTTAAATTAATTTGGCTGACAAAATAATTATGATATAATGATAGATCTGTGTCAATAAGATGCTATGATTCATATGAGGACTTAAAGAACGCTAATTAATTAAGACAGCCTTCATTTTCCTCTCAGGTTCACAATGTGCACATTTTCCTGGTCAAAGCCAAGGACCACAACATTGGTGTAGCCTCTGACCACAGCCCTCTCACCTTCTCATTGACAATCGGTGAGAGGGTGTGAAGGTTTAATTATCCGCTCTTCAAAGAACCTATTTGAGAGACAACATTGCAATTTTCTTTGGAACCAATGAAAGGCAGAGAACCAGTGACATGTTTACAACTGGAAGCATCTCTGGCTGTATGACAGTAGCTGCAGTTACTCTACAGTCTACACTCTGCTGTGTGTTACGCTAAATAATAGTGCATTTGTGGAAACATGCTAGTTATAAAAAGTTAACTGGACATTGAAGTAAACTGTGGACATCGAAGTTAACTCTGGACATCGAAGTTGTAGTCATTAATCACATTTATAGATTTTCTTTTGTTCACCACCTTTCTCCCTGCTCTGTAGGGGACAGGGATGATATTGATGAGATTGTAGACCCAAGTTGACTGATATTTGTCCTTTCGAGGCCATTGCCCTGAAACTGTTTCTCCCTAACTGATTGCAATGTTTGGTTGCTCCTGAACACACACCTCATAGACATCCAGTTTTTAAAGATACATTGTCTTCAGCCTAGCTTTAGTTTTGTCCAATATGTTTGAACTCCACTTAGGAGTTTTCTTTTATGTCCGCTGTGTTAGGTTAACTTTTCATAAACGCAAGCTACTGGGAGCACAGGAAATGTGCTTATCCGGCTTGACAAGACAGTATTATTTCTAGTTTGTTTTTACATCTGTGCAGGGTTGGTTTTGGTATAAACAGTAGATAAGTGTGCAGCAGCAGACTTACCATGAGACAGGAGAGGAAACTGCCTTAGGCCTCGCATCACCAGAGAGGCTTTGTAAACTGGGCATAATTAAAAAAAAAAATAATAATATTAGAGATTAAAAAACAAACCTAATTTCCCCGCATCAGGTCTCTATACCCTCCGTTCATTGCCTCGATTGACTCACTTTTATAGTCTTTCCAGCACACACTTCTCGCCGCTTTAGCCCAAGAAGTGACATGTGGTCTGCACTACCATGTAGTCAGAAAAATAACGCCGCAGGCAGTATAGACAGGGAAAAAAGATATGTTTAGAATTTATAATTAAGTTCATGGCACACAAATTAACACAATGTATCGACGTTTAAATTGTGTCCATAATAGTGGTTCCCAACAGAGGTGGGGGGGGGGGTTGCGACACGCTGGCATCATCGACACAAAATGCTTAATGCGTGAAATGTTAAAACGTCCTCCCTGTACACCTCTCTTGATTGTCAACTGTATTTTCTTAACATTGTTTGACAATACTGTCTTAACATCATTGCCCCTCAATTAACCATTCTCTAAAGCTGTTCATAAATTGCCTCCCAGACCTTTATCAAATCCACTAGCTACTAACTAATGTGGCAATATGGAATTCCATATACAGTATATTACTGTATATACTGTATATACTGGGTAGTATTATTAAATAAATAAAAAATACTATATAAATAATACTTTATATAATACTTATGTAAAGAATTATTTAAATAGTAATTTTGTTTTGTTTATACTATTACTCAGATAGTTTTTCTTTTCAAATTCACACAATCCACACTGTACACACTGCTGACTTTTATTTTGAAGGCAAAATACCAAAAATCGGAAGTCTTGTTTATGCCAAATGTACATAACGTTTCACCCCAGACTTTTACTTTGAAGGCAAAATACAAAACCTCCGGTTTTGTTCTTGCTGCCCCGTTGCTGCGGAATCTCTAAAATTGTCTGCATGTCGCTAAAATTCACCCAAAATAGTCTCTTTTGTTTGTGCTTCATTTGTGCTGCTATCATTTTTTAAATATTAAAGAATGTTTTATAGGTCATTCTGAGGTCACTCTGCCCCCGAACATGTTCCAAATTCACTGAAAGTAGGCTCAATTGTTTGTGCTTCGTTTGTGCTGGTTTGTGCTTGTAACATTTTTGTTTGTTCTGCTGGCATTTTTAGATATTAAATAAAATTTCATAGGTAATTCTGAAGTCAGTCAGCCCCCCAACGTGCTCTAAATTCAACCAAAATAGTCTTGTTTGTTTGTGCTTCAATTGTGCTGGTTTGTGCCGTTAAAAGTTTGGTTTGTGCTGCTGCGGCGTTTTATATATAAGACATTTAGTTTTAGGTGACATGCTCCATATTTACTCAAAATAGGCTCAATCTTTTCCGTTGGTTTGTGCCAGTAAAATTTTTATTTGTGCTGCTGTAATTTTTTAGATATTACATAATGTTTTAAAGGTCATTCTGAGGTCATTTTGCCCCACCCCCCAACATACTCCAAATTCACCAAAAAGAGTCTTGATGGTTTGTACTTCGTTTGTGCCAGTTTGCGCTTTGTTTGCGCTGCTACAGTTTTTGGTACATAACCTATATTTCTACTGGATTTCGCATTGGCTTTACTCTCTTTCCACTATAGCTGTCATTACTCCTTCAACTCTATCAGTTCGGTACAGGACGTTTTGGTTTGATCACGTTGTGATCCGAATGAATATGGTTTAGCCAAACCTTTATGTGCTTTCTTTTGTTCAAGGAATTATGGCCAATTAGCCACTATTTACAAGTTTAGGTTATATCTTCATAATAAATTAAAAGAAATGTTATGTTTTGCATGTCTTATTCCCACTGTACCTCTTATAACCATTGTTTTATAGGCCTTCCCTAACCATGCGAAGTGAATAGTTCAGTAATATACACTAGTATTATATTAGGAAAATTCACTGATATAGACTGGCAATGTAAACCTAAACTGGCAATGTAAATAAACAAAATTCTTTGACTCGGTCATTTTGTTTGCTAGTGCGACCCGTAGAACAAGGAAGTAGTCCAAAAGAACGATAAGCGCTGAGGAATGATTGGAAGAGAGGAAGCGTGTTTTATATTGACAGAGCATCCCTGGGGCGGGCCACGGAGGAACGAATTGGAAGAGGGAGAGGGTGTTCAATATGGGCGGAGCTTCCCTGGGCGGAGTTTCCTTGCCGCGGGCTGCAAATAGACCTTATCGAGCATCGCTGCTTGTTACGAACCCTGTGGCTCTAGTACTCTAGGGTGGATGGTACAGAGACCCGTAACATAAAACTCATGCAAATTAGTGTAGTGTAAATGAACAGTGAGAACAAACGACACAGACAACCAAAGCTACCGTCAAACATAAAAAGTTTATTATAAACACACGGTAAAGGGGGAAGGGAAAAGGGGCTGAGCTGAACCCAAGAAATGAAATAATATAGTCAAAACACCCCTAAACTGAACTTGCCTGCCTCAAGAACCGCTTAGCTGACTACTAACCAATACAAAAATACAGTGGGTGGTCCGCTCAGTTCTAACTAGTGTTTTTAGACAAAGTTTTCCTACGG
>JACXGI010012174.1:0-17820 GCA_016801175.1 Esox masquinongy | reverse complement strand
AGAAGGTGGAGGAGCACAAGGTCTCTAACATCCACCAGCTCCGTGATGTCGTCATGGAGGAGTGGAAGAGGACTCCAATGGCAACCTGTGAAGCTCTAGTGAACTCCATGCCCAAGAGGTTTAAGGCAGTGCTGGAAAATAATGGTGGCCACACAAAATATTGACACTTTGGGCCTAATTTGGACATTTTCACCTAGGGGTGTACTCACTTTTGTTGCAGTTTAGACATTATGGCTGTGTGTTGTGTTATTTTGAGGGGACAGCAAATTTACACTGTTATACAAGCTGTCCACTCACTACTTTACATTGTAGCAAAGTGTCCTTTCTTCAGTGTTGTCACTGAAAAGATATAATCAAATATTTACAAAAATGTGAGGGCTGTACTCACTTGTAAGATACTGTATATCTATAAAACAATAGTAAAATGAATAATAATAATTTTTCTCTTTCTCAAGACCCCCTACGGGCTTGGGCCCCAGAGCTTCAGCTCTAATAAGCACCTGCATTAATCCGGTCCTGCTGAGAACCTGCGTAAGCAGGTGTTGTTTGGAACAGTAATGATTTATAAGAGCAGACTCAACCAGCCGTGGGTCTATAGATGTGAAGATGGAAGGGAGAAAACAAACTGATGAGTCACCATGAAACAGCTTAGTCATGGTGTGGACAAGCATTAATAATATGCCTTAGTAATACAGAATGGCCAGGAATGCAAGAGGCAAGTCCTGAAAGGTTACTGTAGGGTAATGGACATGGTTGGCAACCTACTGCCATCCACAGAGGTTGTGGGCATTATCAAAACAAAAAGGGCTTATTTGAAAGAGGTGAGGTTACTTGCGATTGTGATAACAATGTTATGTTTAGGGCTGACAATTCTTATGAGCGTGTGTGTGTGTATGAGCGTGTCTGTGTGTGTATGAGCGTGTGTGTGTGTGTATGAGCGTGTCTGTGTGTGTATGAGCGTGTGTTCATCCTTCGTAAATCAGATATCTAAGACAAGAGCCCTAGTGGTAAACTCAACAGAGGAGTCGATTACATCAGAGGGTATTAGTCTTGTGTTTAAGGTGGTTGCTTGAAATCCACAAACTCTTGTTCTCTACAGGCGCTAACCTGCTGTCTCACATCTTTTTGATAAAAGATGTGCCTCAGGTCCCCATGGCAACAGAACAGCTGGAACGCCTGGAGTCAATGCATATCCCAGTGTCAGAGACACAGTTGCACAGATCTCCTGTTTGTCTTTAAAAACTGGACCAGAGGGAGCCATTCTGGCTCTGAGCGGAGCACCTTCCCTCTGTCTGGAGAGATCTGTTTTTATTGCTTAATTGGAAGCAAGAGAATCACAAAACACTCCTCCCCCTCTGTGCTGAAACATAAAGCCCCTGTTTTTTTCTCTCCTCTCATGCCTTCAACACATTCTGTTTTGAATCTCTCTCTTCCTTGCCCCCTTATTTTCTTCCCTCTCATTTCCAATATTTGTATCTTTCATGCTTTTCTCTTGTTCAATACCTTTTAGGTGCCCATCTTTGTCTGGTCAACCTCTTCAGCACACAACAGTATCAAAACGAGACTGTTTTTCCTCAGTCCTCAGTCCCAGTCATGAAGTGGAGAATGAAGGAACCATTTAACAAAACCTGTTGTTTTATTATAAAACTGAATATACCACATACCAAACAAATTGGATAAATTATACCAAAAACTGTGGATACAATATACCAAACACAGTGGATACAACAGTAGATATACATTAACATACCAAAAACTGTGGAAATAACATAATAGTACCACTGACCAAAATACATGCTACAACATACCAAATACAATGGATACAACATACCAAACACATGAGATATGAAACACCAAACACAGTGGACACAACATTGCAAACACAGCACTTTTCTCATTTATTGAAAATCCTACACATAAGGACAAACATTGCAAAAATCCACTACCCCTCATTTCTTTTTTATTCAACTGCTTTCATTTCAAACTTTTATTCATTTGAATGAACATTATGAACAATGTTCATTGAACACATCTGGGGGGAGCTCTTAGACTACTTAGAAATATTATTTGGATTTCAATTTGATTCAATTATTTACACAAAATGACTTTAAAGAGACAATCATTCACCCAAGGTTTTGGAAAAATGGATGAAGCTGGTAAAATGTTGGATCAATCTTGGATCACTAAAACATCTCAGCCAAAGCCAGCGCTGTGGCCACCGATAACAGCAGTCAGATAGTTGCTGCCTTTGGTAACCTAAAAGACAACACATCCTTTGAACAGGACGCTGATGACAAGGAAAAAGACCTACAACATGTTACTTCCATTGTACTTGATGAAGTTCACCTCCCACAGCAGGATTGATGCTTTAAACACTACAGCTCTCCATTAAAGATGGCCTTAAGTCTGCAGTTAACCTCAACAAAGCCATTCCCACACCCTCCAATATTGTCCTCCACTACCAAAAGTCAACATTTGCACCGGATTGCATTGAAGGGGACAACTGTCTGCATCCAGCCACCGTCACACGGTGGAACTTTTAACTGAAAACTGTTAGCTCAAATCATAATGTGGATGATGAAAAGCTTGAAACTGTCCTTCACCAACCTACTGTATCTGTGTCCTGGAAGAACATCCATGCCTTCGCTGTGGACTTTCTAACCCCCTTTGAGGTTGCCACAGATTCTGTGCAAGGATCCAACTTTGTTCATGTCAGATACATAATTCTGTGCATCAAATGATTGACTAAATATTTCACCACTTGTTCTACCAGGTACAACATCAAAAACCTGATAGATTCTGTTGACAAGCGCTTGACTATTTGCACATTTGCATGACAACCCATCTTGATCATGTTTATTCTTTTAACAGTTATTTATACCAATATGCCAAAAAGTTACAAACAGTTACAAAATGGATTTTCAAATCCATTCCAATAGTCAAATACTTGCCTATTTGTTTTTACCTCAGAAATATATTTTGATATATCTTGAAAAGTATTTTAAATATTAGAAAAAGTGATAAAGGGACCTGCTGTTTCTACTTATCATCCCTGCGTATCATCTCTGCAGGAAATACATTGTGATTGGACGTGATTGTATTTGATTGACTTGGTTTGTGTCCCTGTCAGTCAGAAGCCAGCATTAGGACCCTAGTCAAGTCTCGCCCACTATAACCTCTCATCTTTCATTTAGACTGATGGACACACACTGGGGATAATTGTGGAGAGCATCCCTGTGTGTGTGTGTGTGTGTGTGTGTGTGTGTGTGTGTGTGTGTGTGTGACTTGCTGTGAAGGACTCAGCATGACAGTTTAGGCCTATTTGCCTTACAGTCACCTGTAACTTTTCAAGATCTTCCTTCATACATATTGCAAAGCAAGTTATCCTCAAGGTACACAGGCTGCATAGCTACGGGAACATCCTAAAGTTTAAACAGAGGAAAAGCAATTTCACAAGGTAAACTGACTTTGAATTAAATCCTGCCAACATTATTGGAATTGTACAGAAAAAAATCTGAGGACTTTGTAAATAGCTAGTTCAGAAGTCTGAATTGCTGCTTTAAACAATGCCATGGGGAATAAACCTTTCCAAACATTTCCAAATCTGTAAGTTCTTTGGGTACCTGTGAGGGCCATTTGCTCATTTACCACAACTGCATCTTTGCAACCCCAAGTACATTATCCATTCAGAAATATCAAGATAAGGGACTAAAACAATACCTGGAGGCACACATTAGCATAATTCATTATTCTTTACAGGCCTATCTGTTTCAGGCATATGTCAATGCTATTTAATTACTAGAAAGATAACACACAGGTAATTACTTGTTTTTAATTAATTTCCTTTTTTAATGTCCCATCAATTCATTTTATTTCTCTATAAATCTCAAGGGATATTAACAGTGTTATGCAATAGAGATTTATTAGGGATTATTACAGATTTACTTGGCTGACCCTATCCACTGTGTTTGTTATGTTATATTCACTGTGTTTGGTACTTTAAATATTAAATATGTCCAAAGACATTTCTCATTGAAATATATTATGCTACATGCCAAACTTTTGATTCGGTTTTCTTCTCTATTGTTAAAATACCTTTTACTATCACTATGCTATTGGGCGACAATGACCCTAAGCACAAGGCCAAGTTGACCCTCCAGTGGTTACAGCATAAAAAGGTGAAGGTTCTGGAGTGGCCATCACAGTCTCCTGACCTTAACATCATTAAGCCACTCTGGGGAGATCTCAAACGTGCGGTTCATGCAGGACAACCAAATACTTTGCATGACTTGGAGGCATTTTGCCAAGACAAATGGGCAGCTATACAACCTGCAAGAATTCAGGGCCTCATAGACAACTATTACAAAAGGCTGCACGCTGTCATTGATGCTAAAGGGGGCAATACACAGTATTAAGAACTAAGGGTATGCAGACTTTTGAACAGGGGTCAGTTCATTTTTTTCTTTGTTGCCATGTTTTGTTTCATGATTGTGCCATTCTGTTATGACCTACAGTTGAATGTGAATCCCATAAGAAATAAAAGACATGTGTTTTGCATGCTCACTCATGTTTTCTTTACAAATGGTACATACAGCTCCGGAAAAAAATAAGAGACCACTGCACCTTTTTCTTTCCTTTCCAAAAAAGTTGAAAAGGAAAGTTCTGAGAGAGGTCCAGAAGCGTTCAATTTGCACTGGTCTCTTAATTTTACCCCTTCTGTTCCTCACTCAAAACATTCCTTTTAGTACCTCAAAGGTAATTTGAATAAAAAAAATAACTATTCAGCATGACAAAAGAGTTGAAAAGAAAAGCTTTGAGTGAGGAAAAGAAGGGTTCAATTCTGGCTTTACTGGCAGAGGGATACAGTGAGCATCAGGTTGCTTCCATCCTGAAAATTTCAAAGACGGCGGTTCATAAGAACAAGGTCAAGCAACAGACATTGGGGACAACAAAGCTACAGAGGCAATCTACAGCGGCAAAACCCTAACCCTAACCCTATTTTTATTTGGAATTTGGGAGTAATGTTGTCAGTAGTTTATAGAATAAAACAAAACTGTTCATTTTACTCAAACACATACCTATGAATAGTAAAATCAGAAAAACTGATAATTTTGCAGTGGTCTCTTAATTTTTTCCGGAGCTGTAAATATATATATATATATATTTTGTGTATATATACACACATATATATATATATACATTATATATATATATACATATATATATATATATATATATATACATACATACATATAAATTTATAGCACAATAATCTGTCACAATAAATGTCGCCACATTTACTAGATATACTGTATCTTCCTGTTTGCCTATTTTCATATTCATCTAATTTTTACTAGGGTAAAAATACTAACATCACCAGTTCAGGTTGCTTGCTGAATGACTTGCAAAAGACCCTTAAGCTTTACATGCTCATCATGGAATCAGTGAAATACCAGGAAATTTTAGAGAAAAACAGCCTCTTTGCCTACAACTGGGTCATTGTTGGATCTTCCAGCAGGACAATGATCCAAAGCATTCCTCTAGAGCCATACAAAAATGGCTTACTGACCACAGAATCAAGCTTTTGCAGTGGTCATCCTTGCCACTGACCTAACTCTCATGGGAAAACCTTTTGAATGAGCTGAAAGAGAGAGTCCATAACCGAGGACCAAGGGTTCTATTTACACACTATTTCTTCACAGACATCTTTTTTTTTTTACCAAGGATGCCAGTAATTCTGGATCTGACATCAAGTTGTGTGTCTGCACCCATATGCAACACTACACCACAAACCTGCTGGTTGTCTGTAAATACGGTACGTTGGTGCATAATATGTGTGTGTGTGTATATTTTATTGTGTTTTTATTATACATGGGCTCTACTGAATAATTAATGCCGGCATCACATGTAAGGGAGAGCAGCATAGTGTGGCCTGTTTTCTCCCTGTTCATTGTACACATGTACACTGTGATGGAAACGTATCTAACACTGTGAGTAAAATAGATCTTATGAACTGTAACAGTGTAAAACAGGAAGTAGCTAACACACAAAAATGACTTCAGCTACAAGTTTGAGTAAAACAAATTCTATGTAAAAGTGTGAGTAAAATAGATTTATCTAAACAGATTTTATCTTACAGTGCGTGGGTACAACCGACTTCATTTTACAACGTGAGTAAAACAGAATTTATCTTACAGCACATGTAAAACGGACTTTATGTTACAGTTTGAGGAATACAGACTTTATCTTACAGTGAGAGTAAAACAGACTTTATCTTACAGTGAGAGTAAACCAGACTTTATCTTACAGTGAGAGTAAAACAGACCGTAAAACAGTGTCCTGGCAGTGCCTTGGCTAATGGATGGGAAATTGAGCTGCTCACAGTGATTAAGATTTCGTGTGATTGATGCGTTCTATGTGATTATGATTATTTCCACATCACCACCATAGTACGTAGGAGTGCAGACCTGAGTGTGTATCTTTCTCTGAGAGAGAAAAAGGGAGACCGTGATGAATCAGTATGCAAGCAAATGCCATAGAGCTGTTCACAGTATTAAGGAATACCTGTCACAAGGAATGTGTGTCATCAGCAATACTGTAACTGTATGTGTGTGTATGTATGTGTGTGTATACAGAATGCATGTGTGTTGTGTGGAAGTGTTTGTGTACGAGTGTGTTAACCTCTCTCTGACCCAATTATTTCTCCACCGAATGCAATTAGGATTAAAACTTTCCAGTGCCGCAGAAGAAAATAACAATTCCTATTCTGGCAATATGACAATAAAAACCAATTTGGTTACTTTTAAGCAAAAAATATTATTAAAATTACATTTTCTGTTAAAAAAAGCTTTTTACTTTTATTTTCTAAGTAATAACACTCAAGAAAGGCTCTGAGATGAAAGCAAAGCCACACAATAGACCTGCTATAATGTACTGTAGGGCAAGATGTTCTCCTAAAAAATGTGCCTGTGACCTAGACTAATAGAAAACCACTCTTGAAAAAACATTCTACAGTAAGTGAAACACCTAGAACACCTCTCTACAACTGTACAAAACACAATGGAAAAATACCTTGGCAGAAAATGACTCCAATTAACGTAAACAATGCACAGCTCAGTGACTCATCGATGAATGACCTCATCCTTTTAACCTGCAGTGAAGCAAAAACCTTTATTCTTTACATTCAAATATAATACTGTACATACACACAGATACAATACTTGCTAGCTGTTCTTTCTCAATATGTGAACAGTGTCTGTTTTACACAACAATAACCTGGGCTAAGGCTGACGCACAAACACCCCTACACACAAACAGACACAAACAAACATCCACACAGACACACACACACCTATGGACACTGTATACAAAGACATACAAAAACACAAAGTTTCTGGAGTGAGACTTTAGACCCTTAATTACAAAAATGTGCATGTACAGTATATATATATGTGTGTGTATGTGTGTGTGTGTGTGTACATCATATCTCAAATTTTTCCCAGAAACTTTTTGTCGGTTAAGAACTCAGTCTGCCTCTGACTTCATGACTAACACTGGGGATGTGACAGAAAGATGGAGGCTGACTTTTATCCCTCAATCGATCTCTGACCATGTTTCTTTATCTCCTTTTCCTCTCTCATCTGGACCTGCAGATAGCTCCCTGCTACCCAGCCTTTCCCACGTCTCTCACCATGACAAATAAACCGACTGATCCCTATTACAGCATGACTGATTCTTCTGCTGTAGTTCACCATTCATCTCTCTGATTAGTTTAACTCTACACGGAAAATGTACTTTCTTTATGGTGATGTGGAATTTACCTCACTGTTGGCTAGACCTTAGTGGTCTGTACAGGGCTTGGCAGCGTAGCCCTTGAGAATTGTTACATGGAGAATGAGAGAGTTGATTGATATGAAGGCTTATATAGCATCCAAGAATTCTGTGCTGCATTTTCACCCTGCAGATCATGATTTAGATGTGAACTTACTGTTTCCTTTAACATCCTATTCATTTGGGACTATTACTAGAGAACAGTGCTTACGTAATTGTTACCTCAGTTGTCCGTTGTTCCAGAGGACAATTCAAGAAGCCTACGTTTTTGTCCTTTGCATATAAAAAAAAATAAAATTTAAAAATGTATCGCTTTGTTACTATATTCACAAATATGTGGGGTTTTCACAAAACTCTTACTATAAAACTACAAACTAATCACACTTGTAACATACTTGCAAAACATTTACAAAATATTTTCTTTCTGGTCAAATGTAACACAGAGCCACCCCAAATAAAATAACAGTAAGAAAAATGTCATGACATGCCTTATCCATTGCCTGAAGGGGGAGGCCTGCTGACATGGGTGGAGATCATATACCTTCCACCTCCATGCAAAAAAATCAACCAGTCTTACACCACCAAGATGGGAAATCATCGTTGTCATAAACAATAAATGCCATCAGCCGTTACAAAATCAATAAAGACAAGTGAGCCATTTCCAATAGCAGCTGTACTGTTTATTCCTAAAACAACACCCACTCTACTTTGCAAAAGCATCCGCTGAGCAGAGCTAACCATGTCTTATTGCTTCTCCAGTAGGCTTTGTGTCGCTCACCTTTTCACAATCTCCCAAGTATTTTTATGTGAGAATGGGTGAGGTCAGGTAATGCAATTATGTGCACAGGCACAGCATTGTTACTGTAAATCCTGTCTGAACCAGCCACGTCTGTAGTTTACATAGTAAAACAAAAAGAAAGAATTTGAACCCCAAAAACCTACGGTGAGCATACAGCTCCGGAAAAAATTAAGAGACCACTGCACCTTTTTCTTTCCTTTCCAAAAAAGTTGAAAAGGAGTTTTGAGTGAGGAACAGAAGCGTTCAATTTGCAGTGGTCTCTTAATTTTAACCCTTCTGTTCCTCACTCAAAACCTTCCTTTTCGACTTTTTTGGAAAGGAAAGAAAAAGGTGCAGTGGTCTTAATTTTTTCCAGAGCTGTATATCAACTTTCACAGTTAATGTGCATGTTGCTTAGTTCACGTCAGCAGGCTGGGGTAAATTAAAATGTTTTGTGTGGGTCGCTAAAATAACAAATCTGATCAGACTTCCTGAATGGAGGAATTAATCATGAAAAAAACTATACATTTGGGAGCTAATCTCTGGTTATCTGTGTAGTATGTTATTGCCAGAAGATGGTAAAATATATTCAAACCTTGAATAAAAACCTGCAGTCATTGTCATAAAGGTCAATTATTGGACAGAAAAAAAACATGTCAGTCATCACCTGGAAGAACAGGCATACTGGGGTGATAATGACAGTGTCGCGAAAAAGTATTTGCCCACCTTTCTGATTTAAAATCCAGTGTTAAAATGATAATTTCACTTTTTTAAGGAAAAAAGTTATCCAACACCTACTGGCCCTATGTGAAAATGTGAATGCCCCCTTAGTTACTTAATCAACCCATTAACCAAATTAAATTAGAGCAGACACACCCAGGCCATAGAACCTCACCATCAATGTGAAGTAGGCACAAGGTCTCAACACACAGCAGACCATGCTGCGTGTGGAAAGGTTTACAAAGCTTTTTCTAAGGCTCTGGGACTCCAGCACACCACAGTGTGAGCCATTATCTCAAAAATGGAGAAAACTGAGGAGTTGTGAATATTCCAAGAAGTGGCAGTCTTTTTATAATTCCTCCAAGGGCACAGCGACTAAGAAAAACATTATTCTGACATTTTCACAAAAGTACACCGATGACCCCCAAGCCGTCTGGGATAATGTCCTGTGGACAGAGGAGTCAAAAGTGGAACTTGTTGGAAGACACGGGACCCGTTAGGTCTGGCAAAAAGCAAACAGCACTTCACAATAAGAACATTATCCCAACAGTCAAACGTGGTGGTGGTAGTGTGAAAGTCCTGACTAGACACCAACCGAGATTATGTGGCAGGAATTTAAATGAGCAGTTTGCGCTCAAAAACCCACCAATGTCGCTCTATAACAGCAATTCTGACAAGTTGGCCAAGATTCGTCCACAATGATGTGAAAGACTGATCTCCAATTATAAGAAGTGTTTGGTTGCAGCTGCTTAAGGCGGTGCAAGCAGTTACTACATTCAAGGCTCAATCTCTTTTCACACTGGGACAGTTTATATTGGATAGCTGTTTTCCTTAAATAAATACAATCATAATTTCAACACTGAATTTTGTGTTTACTCTGGTTTTCTACATCTTATACTGTATTTTGTAGATCTGTCACCGTCTAGAGTGATAAACGTGCAGTTATAGAGGAAATAAGGAAGGGGGCAAAAAAAATGTCACTGCACTGTACATTGTCAGTACTCTCTAAAAACACTAGTCCAGTGGAAATAGGGTAATAGAGGACAATACTGCTGCAAAACAGTGAATGTTTAATGTTCCATTGGTATGCAGAAGAAGAAACCAACCATTACTGAAAGCACAGTGAATTCCTTTCTTTTAAATGAATGCGTTGCCTACAGCTAAGACAAAGAAAAGTTCAAGGTTTTCCTCTGCATCTAGCAGGCTTTAAAGGTGCAGGGTAAGCTAGACACCGAAATAGACATGGAGAATACAACCTGGAAATCCTAAATACCCATATGTGAAGATTCCTTCTAATCTTTAAAAGATTGAGGACCTATATCCCTTTCATTTGCATTGCATTATGTGTCCACCAGAGACAAAGCCAACGTGCAGCTGACTCAGTAGAAAGGCAAGGGAGTGGCAATGCATCTCTCTCTCTCGTTGCCTCATATTGTCTTCTATTGTTCCGGGGTCCTTGGGGGACCTTCCCTTTGCCTGCTCCTATTCAGACACAGAGCCATTAAGGTCTCTTTGACAGCACACAGCCATTACACAGACATTAAGACGGGGGCGCTGAACATATCTATTGTGAGCTTTAAATTGACAACATTAAAAATAAGGGGAAAAAAACCTTCCGCCAGACCGTAAAGTTTATGAAGAATGCAGGCTAGGGTATCACCTCTTAGTGGCGACAGAGCGAGGGAAGGTGGAAGGGAGAAAAAAAAGAGGGGTAGAAGGAAGAGAGAGGATGAAAGAATGAGACATGCATACAGAAGAAGAAATAAGAATAGACAACAGTTAAGATAACAGCAAATGAGTCAAAAACAAGTGTGGAAAATTGGAGGAAGATTGCATGTAAGCGTGGAGAGCAGTAGAAAGAGACAGAGCAACCAAAAACAACAAGAGAGATACGTAGATAGAGAAGAAGAAAGAGAGAGATGTGTAGAAGTGAAGGACAGGTGATGGATGAGCAAGACAGACAGACAAATCTGTCTCAATAGCAGCCAGCTTGATGAGCAGCGTCTTTTTGGGCTCAGACCGCAAAGTATGTGTGGAGGCTAGGGAGTCCTCCATCGGCCCCATAATCCCCTTATCAGAGGTGATTGCTGCAATGTGAAGCCACTGCTCACTGTGAAACAGATGATGGCAGAGTCCTAATGGCAGGAGATATTTCTTCTGAGCTCATTGTATGTTGTAATCGAGCTTAGGGAACAAAGCGGATGCGAGCTAAGTGGGCGACCGAGACTTTCTGTGTTATACCCCATGATGCACGGTTATAGATCTGTAAAGCTACCTAAATGATAAAGGCTTTGAGCTGAAGTTACAGAGTATAGAGGTATGATTATAGATCTGCTAAACGGCACTGAGGATCATTCCTGGGAATGTCTTAAGCTACTGCGGGATATAATGTATGTTCATATGGATCTTTAATTAATTATCAGGTTATACCTTGCTGGCCTTCTAGGTAGAGTTGCAAAGAAAAAGCCATATTTCGGATTGGCCAATAAAAAGATTAAGTTGGGCTAAAGAACACAGACACTGGAAAAAGGAAGAACAGCATCCTGAAGTCGCCTCTTCACTGTTGAGACTTGAGACGGGTTGAGACTGGTGTTTTGCAAGTAATATTTAAGTGCCTGGTGTGTCTTCTTAACAAAAGTTAAGAAGACACACCAACCTGGTTGTCTACCTGTTAGACAACCAGGTTATTGTGAGTTTTTTATTTTTTATTTTTCCCCCTCAAAGATTTCAGTTTGTTTTTCAATTTAATTGTTCACGTTATAGGTCACATTAAAGGTGGAAAAAAATCTGACATGATTTATCTTTGTCTCATTCTTTTACATCACAAGAACCTGACATCTTGGGGTGTGTAGACTTTTTATATCCACTGTACATAGGGAATTCCCTACAACATTGTTTTTTAATGAGCTCTTGACAGTATGCCTGATGTTGATCAATGAAATTCAGCATTTTACGCTGAGCTTTTATATGCAAAGAAAATAGTTTATGCTGAATTAATGCCATGAAACACCGTCATTCCACTATTACTAGAGATATATTATGGATATGTGCTTTAATGACAATGATATTTCTTAGAACAATCCTACATATTGCCCCTTTAAAATTAAATAAAAAGGAGACAAGTGCACTGCACACTGACCAGAAGCCCAAAGAGAGGTTGCATTTGAAAACAACAATAATTGTACACCTTCAATGCAGAATTTTAATTCACATAATGTCTTTTTTGTGGGAATAGTAGGGAACAGATTTCCAGTCCCCTGTTGCCGACCGCTGCTTTAAATTCAGCCAAGTATGCCAAGGTCAACAACACCAGCAATCCTCCTCCTATCCTCCTCTTGCTATCCTCCTCTCCTTTTTTATTCTCCTCCCCTCTGCACCCTACATTAGAGGCAGCGCAGTAATTAATGTACAGGGATAAGGAGGTCAGTGTGTAATGCTGATCTCTGTATGCTTGTTTTTGTGTGTGTCCCATACAGTAGAGTATGGGTGCTGTGCAGCTAGCTAGTGTTACGTAAGGAACCATGGCCTGTTAGCAGATCACCCTGTAAAGGCCGGGGTATACGGTCGAATGGTGCATTGAGCCATTTCCCTTGCGCATTCGAACATGGTGTGCTCGCATGCTTCTGCTTCGCATCTTTCACTTAAAAAAAGATTTGGGAAGAGGGGGAGAGCGGCAATCATACTCCTGACCAATCACCATATGTGAACTTCAGCGAAACGAAAGCTAGAAGAAATAATTCTGGACAAACTGCCGAAATCCCCTCCATCAAAGCACAACCCCCTGGAAAACAAATCGAATTCATGCCATCGACGCACAAACGGTGACCTAGCACCCACTGTCAAGTGGAAGCATGGATTCACCTTAAGGGCCACGAGGCCCCTGCTGTTTACACATGAAGGAGAACAGATAGACCAGTCACCAACAGAATCACCATCACAGCATTATATCCACACGATGCCACAGACCCCATCAAAGATTAAACGATGTGACAGCACACTCTTCCTAGCAGGCCATTCTGTATGAGTTCATCCCAGTTGTGTGTAAAGCCGTGAAATAAACAACTCCATCAATCAATAGTCCCATTACGTGCTGACTGAAGAGAAATCATCTCCATTCTTGTGTTGCCCAGCTCCTCAGCTTTTGGAGTGGTTAATGTGTAATGGAGGCTAAGTATGTGTTGTGAGTGAGAGAAACCGCAGGGCAAATCCCTACGAGAGGAACATAACCTCCATTTACTGACTCACAGGGTGGGAAATATGCAGAGAATGCCCTGCCGCAACTAGGCTAATTACCCACAACAGCCTGATTTTCTGTGTGTGTGTCTATGTGCGTGCGTGTGTGTGTTTGTGTGTGTGTCTGTGTCTGTGTGTGTGCGTACCTCATTTTGTGAGTGTGTCTTTCCTTTTTTTTTATAACAGATTCCACTATAACCATCTAAATGGTTCATTACTGTTTCAGCCATATTAACCTCCTCCTCCGTCTGCCAAATGGAGACATCCAGTTAGATTACACCAGCTCTTAATGTCAGTTCTGATAGGTCCCACCACCCCACACACACGCGCACACACACACCTGATTAAATTAGGATGGATTCATTTCATCCTCTGATTGACAGCTGAATACGATGGGAGGGCAGATATCATATGTAATTATAGGTTTGCTAAGATAGGGGACTGAAATGGATGGCTGCTATATTAAAGAAGGAAAAAAGCAAGTATTTAATTTTCTGCACATGGATAGATTGTGAAATGTGCCCAAAATATTATGGGATCTGGCAATTAGCTAGCAGTGGAAGTGGAACCACTATGTAAAACCGCTAATTACGAATATTATCATGTACTTTCCCTCCTATAGCGGTCTAGCTTGCAGCTGTGTCATAGTTTCTCAAACGCTTCATAAATATTTATTTCTCTTGTCACATAAAACTGTCAACCCTCTGTATATGTCCTTAAAGTATCTTTTTTCCCCATCTCCACACATTGACACAATATCTTCTCCATTCCTTTCTTTTGTCCATCTCTATCTTTATTGTCTCTCTTCCATCTCTGCTTCCCTTAGGTAGTAAAGCATCGTAACTGTAACATACCTTCACATAACCCGATATGCTGTAGCACCCACATTCTATATAACCTGATATTCTTCATAATCTGATTCAGAATTCACTGCAGGAGGATATTCAAGTAGTTCTTTAGTTATGTCACATTACCAGCTAAACACTATCACTTGTCTTAAAATTGTTACTCTTCCCTAACCCTGCCGTTGAAAGCTTATTAAAGCTACCTTCAAAAGAGCTCTCTTCAGAGGAGAGTATGTGCACTCACAAAAGACAATCAAGACAGCACACATCCCTGTGATATAGGCTGTTTAACCATCTGGATTAAAATAGACTCTTCCATTAGGTTTGGATTAAACAGGTTTTAAATGACGCTGGGACAGAGCATGTTCCATTGACATATGCACAGTGTCAGTAGCAGATAGGGTCACGGTCTTACCTTTCATGGTCCGATTAAACATAATCATGATCAAAGGCATGGACGTGTTGGAGACATGCGGGCGCCGGGAGGTCTTTTGAGAGGAGATTGTGTAAGGGCATTCTCTCCCCCTGGCTGTGGAAAAGGGGATGATGTGGGAATGAGTGAAAGAAGAGGTGAGATAGGCGTGGTGTGGAATGGGATTGCAGGGTGGCTGACACACCTGGCCACTGAGATAGCGCATCTTTATCATTCAGGCCCACAGGGGATGTGTGGACCTTGTAAATGGCACCAAAACACACACACACGCACGCCCACAAGTACACATGCACACACACAGTCACATGTGCGCAGTTATATATACCACGCAAAAGCCATTGTCTTGATGTGATGTGTACAACAGGAGCGTGAGGATGGGTTCGTAACATACATGACGTGATCAAAGAATGTTGAGGGAAGGAAGGATTGTTCTAACGCAGCTGTGAAAGCACAATCCCAAGCTTCAGTTCAAAATGAAGAGTCCAGATTCTTCTTGACACGTACTGACTCCTGCACCACTTCACTAGAAGGCATTTTAGATTCACACTATTCTGCAGCGCATTGGATCTGTTTAATTAGAACTGTGACCGGGTCCCTTTCAGTCTGTGACTCTGTACAACACACAGATTGACACATATCATCCCCTTTGTAACCAGGTCCCTTTCAGTCTGTGACTCTGTACAACACACAGATTAACACATACATAACCTGAGTGGAAAATCCAGTCAGGCTTTTCAAGGCCAGTGAAGGCTTAAGTTGACTGAAATCATCACTTGACCTCAACCACAATGATACCTTTGCTCTTCGTCGGGCTGAAAGGTATCACCAAAATCTAAATAACTCTTAGCAAAATTTGCTCTGACCTTGGTCTGCTTTACTGTAAACTTGCTTATATCCCTCAGGGCATTGTTGGAAAACATTAACAGTTTGTTTTTTTCTGAACTAACACAGAACTCCCAACGATTTTCTATCACTAAGGCATTTCTGACCAACATTGTTCAACCAGACTGTGCTGTTGAGCAGCAACAACAGGATAACAGTGGTGTTTGTCAACAGGCAAAGGAGGACCCATTCCTTCTCCCAAGTTCCATGTGTCCTGCTAGCATGCATTACGCTCCTTCTGTTGGTATGTGCGATTTACCTGTCAAAGTACTGCAGCCAAGTCTCAGTTGTACTTTCTGGGTAGGGAGGGACACACTGACAATTCCTTCTGAACAGTTCAAGTCTGTGGTTCTTAGGATACTTTCCTACAAATCCACATTCCTCTTAACTCCAGCCTCAGCAAATTGTATAGGACCTCAATGTGCAATACAGTGCACCCCCCTATACCGAAGTTCAGTTGCGGTTGATTTCATAATTACTTTATGTCCCGACACAGCTTCTATGCCTAAGGTCATGTCCATGTCATACAGGACTCTATCCTTGTGTATCCCTTTTCGGCCTATGTGTTTCACGTCGCGCTTTCAAGTGTCCTGATGCTTCTTGTAAGAAAGTGGCATTTCCAAGGGCGGAACCACGCATCATCCCACTGGAAACATGACCTGGATCAATTTGGTTAGGATCGAGCCTCGGTGTCATCGCTTGTAAGGCCCTTGTTGGCCTTGAAAGTCCTGACTGTATTTCTAATTCAGTTCTGCAACCAGGAATGCACGTTACCCATATGCATAAATGTTTCATTCTTCAGAGAACTAGGGTTACAGAAATAACTGAAGTTGCTTTCACGAGACACCTAAACATATTATGATGAACAGTGAATTTAAATCCTCAAGCTTTTCCTCCAACGTGTGTTTTCAGCCCCCTGCTTCCCTGAAAGGAGTCAGTCAATGGAACAAGCTGGGCGCAGTCGCCTTTATTGAAATGTCACTTTGCATGTGTGAATTAGAGAGGGTTAGTCAATATCTCTGAGACCTTGGTGCTTGGAGGCCAGACACACAGAGAGGAATTAGACCATGCATCTTGGTGAACACCCAATTTACCAGAGAGATCACACCAGAAAAAATGTCTATATTTGATGTCTATCCAGCTGGGACACATGTATACATATATTAATGGATGTCTGTTTTGACACTATAGTATATGCACTGCAACTTTATGTTTTTTGTTTATTTCTTTCCTAAACCTTATCTTTACCATTCACACATAGTACCTAAGCCTAATTTTAATGGAGAATCTCATTGATTTACAGCTAGATGTTAGATGGTTTCTTACCCTGAAAGTAGTCAATAGGCCAAAAGAAACTCTAATCCATGGCTCCGTTTTCATTAAACAACCACTACAAACGTCAGCTAATTTTAGAATCCACTAGCTAAAAATCTATTGAACTAATGTGGGCATGTAAGCATGAATCATTTTTATGTAACATCAAACTAAAAATGGAGTTGACTCAGGTGATTTCATTTTTTATTTTCATTTTTTACATGCTCACAGACCCCTGTTACTTCCACCAATATATTTTGCAAGTAGTGGTTAATGTTGGCTGACATTTAAAACATACAGCTCTGGAAAAAATTAAGAGACCACTCCAAATTTTTCTTAAATCAGCATCTCTACATGTATGGCAGCTATTCCATTCCAGTGTCTGTTAAATTCCAACACAGGCACACCTCATTTTACTTACTGAGCTACTGATTAGGTGATTACCTGAACCAAATCTAATATAATGACGAAAAGTATAAAAACCACTGCTGTGGTCATCACTATCCTCTTGCAATAGGACCAGCTGGATGGCAAAAACAGTGCAAGTCTCTTTTTATTCAAGGTAATTTGAATAAAAAAATAAATAAAAAAAATAACTATTCAGCATGACAAAAGAGTTGAAAAGAAAAGCTTTGAGTGAGGAAAAGAAGGGTTCAATTCTGGCTTTACTGGCAGAGGGATACAGTGAGCGTCAGGTTGCTTCCATCCTGAAAATTTCAAAGATGGCGGTTCATAAGAACAAGGTCAAGCAACAGACATTGGGGACAACAAAGCTACAGACTGGC
>JACXGI010012173.1:0-23455 GCA_016801175.1 Esox masquinongy | reverse complement strand
ACATAACTTTGGACCACTCAGCAGCAGTCCAGTCCTTTTTGTCTTTAGCCCAGGCGAGACGCTTCTGACGCTGTGTCTTGTTCAAGAGTGGCTTGACACAAGGAATGCGACAGCTGAAACCCATGTCTTGCATACGTCTGTGCGTGGTGGTTCTTGAAGCAGTGACTCCAGCTGCAGTCCACTCTTTGTGAATCTCCCCCACATTTTTGAATGGGTTTTGTTTCACAATCCTCTCCAGGGTGCGGTTATCCCTATTGCTTGTACACTTTTTTCTACCACATCTTTTCTTTCCCTTCGTCTCTCTATTAATGTACTTGGACACAGAGCTCTGTGAACAGCCAGCCTCTTTAGCAATTACCTTTTGTGTCTTGCCCTCCTTGTGCAAGGTGTCAATGGTCGTCTTTTGGACAGCTGTCAAGTCAGCAGTCTTCCCCATGATTGTGTAGCCTACAGAACTAGACTGAGAGACCATTTAAAGGCCTTTGCAGATGTTTTGAGTTAATTAGCTGATTAGAGTGTGGCACCAGGTGTCTTCAAAATTGATCCTTTTCACAATATTCAAATTTTTTGAGATACTGAATTTGGGGTTTTCATTAGTTGTCAGTTATAATCATCAAAATTAAAAGGAATAAACACTTGAAATATATCAGTCTGTGTGGATTGAATGTATACATTATACAAGTTTCACTTTTGAATGGAATTACTGAAATAAATCAACTTTTTGATGATATTCTAATTATATGACCAGCACCTGTATAGTTACCATAATCTTACCATTGTTACTATAACATTACCATATTTACAATAATCGTATTATCACGTTACCATAACCTTACCTCTAACCTTACTTCTATCTCTTTCTATGTATCAACTAGTTGGTGTTAAATCCCTTCATCCCTGTACACTCTAGCCAGACCTTAGCCTCTCTCTAGGTATGGTTCTAGGCCCGTCCTACCCAGATCCAGTGAGGCGGAGCCACTGGGTCTGTCACCACACAGGTTGTGATGAGGAGCAATTTGAGTATCCGGACCCCCACTCTTGGTATGACCTGGTGCCCATGCCCCCACTATGCACCTAAGGCCCTGGGTCAATGTTGATTCATTTATTTCCTTGGCTACATGGCTGTTAGTAATCTAGTTTAACACATTTTGCTATATTAAGGAATGCCTTTCCTTCAACCAAGGATATTGGTGTTCAACACAGGTGGTCAGTTCCTGCCTGTCACCACGTATAGAGTTGAAGCATCAGTCAGATGGTGCGGGCATCAGGGGCAGTCCTGAGGGGCTGCATGAGCTGCAGACAGGATGACACCAGTGAACTAGACTTCAGTAGTGATGGCCATTCGAGGCTTCATTAGCGTTATTTTAGCAGCAGGATATTATGCTGGCAGCACTCAGATTTTTTTTATCACAATAAAAGCTATCATTGAAATGTATAAGGCAATATAGTTAATCTAGTCTGTGAAAAAGAACAGACGAGTAACATTGGAACAGACATTAAACACAAAATGTACAGAATAGATTGTTAACTATATTACCTTATATATTTCAATGATGGCTTTTATTTTGAAAAAGAAAATCTAAGTTAGCACTGCTAGCATAATATCCTGCTGCTAGAAGAACGGTAACGATGCCTCGAATGGCCATAACTAGATTTCAGTGTGATGAATGAGGAGGCAGAGAGGGGGGAGAGATAGGAGAAACCAGAAGATGGAGACCTTGCGTACCAGGGAAGTGGAAGGAGGCATCCCTCCACCACAGAAGGGTGCACTTGCCCAAACAAGGTGCTTTGAAATGCTTAGAAAATATGCAATGTAAAAGAAACATGCATCTTCAACAATTAGGAATGTCTGCTCCAGTCATAAAATTACTATCCGGAAACATTGTTTTAAAACTGAATTTGGCCCTGATTCTGTTATAAGCTGATCCAACACGTGTTTTCCAGGTCACCCAGAGAAAAATCTGTGACACTGATATTTCCACCACTGAACAAGACCCAGATCACAGGCTAGATGTTCTGGATGACAGCTGCTACAAGCCCTTAATAACTGCAGTCAGTGTGTGCCGCTTTCAAAAACAACAACACTTAAGTGAACTCAACATAATATTGTCCTTTTAAATTAAAGATCTGCACTTAATATTATTTAGTAATCTTTCCACACATTCCATCAGAGACTAAATAGATGACTCAGTGAAAGTAGTTAAAGCAGAGGAAGTTAAAGATAAAGTACTAAAACCCATGACACAAGGAAGTGTGAGAGTTTTATTTCTACATCTTCAGTGCCAGTACATGCTGTACACGCAGAGGCACAAACATACAGTAGAAACCAGCCCCCTCCAAATCCAAAGTGCTCTGTTAATCCCTTCCCCTATGAGGTGGACTGATCAAGACCTATATTTGACAGTGATTGTCTGAGGACTGTTCTTCCCAGTAGAGTTTAGTCTCCTGTTCCTCACCACGAGCCCTTAAGGTGAACACTGGGGATGAATCTTAAGCGTCTCCCTCACGTCCCCAACTCCTCAAATCAGAGCCAAAACCTCTGATGATTTAAGGAACAGACGGAGGATGCGAGGAAGTAAGGTTACGACTTGAGATTCATCCAGAGGCTGTATCAGGACTCACTGGACAGTGTCACTCTACTTCAGTTGTATACATCACCATGCCACCTATGTAAGACACTTGTCATTACACATTACAATACACTAAAGACTCCTAACATTCAGAGCACAACACAGGCGGGTCAATACGGATGAGCTCTGCAGCTCCTCTGGCGTTTCTGGTGGTTCCCTGGTGTAGCGTCACAACTGGTGCACTTCCTCTGGTAGTGATTGACAGGCAGGCGTGGGGGGACGGGTGGGGTGTTAAATGTTATGCCTAGACCGTGCTAGTCCTCCATGGATCTGATGTATCTCTCGTAGGCCTTCTCATCCATCAGGGCGTCCAGCTCCTCTGGTTTGGCAATGGTCATCTTCATCAGCCAGCCTGTTCCAGCAGGGGTTAGAGGTCAAAGGTGAAGACTTAGCAGTCACAATCCCTGTTAGAATATTATTTTTCTGTAAACCACACGGTTAAAATAACATTAACATGATGACACTGCCTTTATTGTGAAAGAGCTATTTAAAAACATTCAGTTGCACAAAGGGATGTAAAAACAGAAGACCACACACATGCTTTAAAATAGTAATTGTGTATGCATCTGTGTGCTCACCATCTTTGTAGCAGGACTTGTTGATGAGCCCTGGTTTATCCGCCAGGAGTTGGTTGACCTCCATGACTTCACCAGTCAGAGGAGAGTACAGCTCACTGGCTGCCTTCACACTCTCCAACGCTCCAAACTCATCTAGAAAAATATAAGGTCATGAATAGGTCCTGAAGAAAGCATCGGTGGCAAGTTAGCCAAGGAGATCCGCATTGTATTGCCCTTCTCAAGTCTGTAGGGCGGTAACTGCTCCTTACCAGCCTGTGCCAGTTGGGTGCCAACCTCTGGTAGTCCACAGTACACCACATCTCCTAGAGCTTCCTGCAGGACACAGATTTAAGTTACATTTACTTTGCCACTTAAATAAGTTAGCAACTCCTGAAGGTCACAGCAGTCTAAGGAGTCCATGTGCTATGGTGCCAGCTGACTTTATGGCTGAGTGAGCAGTGTGATGTGAAGCAGCATGGTTCGGAGGGACGTGCTTCAGAAGTTGTATATCTTGAAACTAAAACTCACTCTCGAGCCCACTTAGTTGCTGCAATGAAACAGGGCCCTAGTCATGAACATTATATTATGAAATGTGTGTGTAACAAACAAGCACCGTCGAGATCCACAATGTATTGGAGAAGCCATAAATACTGGATGAGTCAGCACTAGTGGGTGTTATGTTAGTAACAACTTGAATAATGTGTAGTTATGTGGAAACATGCGGTCGTGCGAACAACTCACCTGAGCAAAGTTGCTGATTCCAACCGTCCCTAACCCTCCCTCTACTCGTATCCATTCGTGTTTGTCTGTGAATTTAAGAGCTGTGGAATTCAGGAGAAAGGTACAATTAATTCCCGTGTATATCAAAGACACAAACCTAAAAACAATGATCAGTGAGTATACGTAATATCTAGTTACACGCGAAGCAAGCAACGTTATGACCCTGCCATGAAAATCAAGCAGAACGTCCTTATTATCAACTTAGCTAGCTAGCTTATTAGCACGCTAGGAGGTCCAGAAGCTAAGCAAATACCTGTTGGGAGTTGGGTGGCAGTGGACAGAGTCCGTAGTAAATATGGCCTAGATACTAGCCGAGTAGGAGGTAGCTGTGCTGAACGTGAGAGCAAAGACAGGGCAGAAGTAAAGTTGGAAGACAAGCAACGTAGCATCACACATGCAGCCATTTTCCTCTGTTTTTTATGACTGTAGTTACAGTCGCGTGTTTTTAGACGTCATCGTCACCATTTGGGGCGCGTTCAGCAAAGCACAACCTTGTGGAACGTTCAGGTACTAGACTTGTTTATATAGAAAAGTAACTATTTTCACCAGTATATAGTTTCCAGAGAATACGTTTTTTTAAATATGGTTGACAAATGACTTAGACAACCAAGTACATGATTAGAAGAGAGAAGCTTCAGGTGAGCAGTAGCTGGGAGAGAGAGAGAGTTAATTATATTGGAGAAAAAAGAGAATGGTAGAGGGAGACTAAGAGGCTTTCCTCGTCCAATCCCTCTGTTACTGTAACAAGCAGCATTCATCTGCAGATGATGGTTCTGAGAGCTTGCTTGACAACTCCATCTGAAATCTTCTGTTGCTCTATGTTCAGTCTGAGACTTCCATTATTAAAGTTGTTTGAGGTAACCTTAAAAATGAGTGATGTAAAAAAATAACAACAACTTTGCATAATCTCTAACCAATATTTAAGATAACTACACACTATTCTAAACACGGCTTTATATGTTTTGGCACTAGCCCACCCAATTCAGTATCTTCGACCAATCATATATGTAAAATTGTTTTGGTGATCTACAAATCGTCGTATAAATGCTCAGAATCCAGACTACCTGCAGAGGAGGAACTATAATCTGTGAATGTGGTGTAGTGTTTGGCTGAAGTAAGGGGTTTGGGTAACTATGCAGTGGGGTTTAGTTTAGGTTGCCTGTCCACACAAAACAGTGGGAGACTGGTAACATACACAAATTTACATTTTTGATCATTGAAGCGATAAAAAAAACAAAACATTTCTTATCTCCTTACTTTAACCTTAACCTAACAATCTAATATAATTTTTACATTTGGAGACTGGTGAAAAAACCTTGTGGGGACCAATTTGTCAGGTTTTACTTATTATCTATGTGGGGACTTCTGTTCCCCACTTGTATTGTTAAACCTGAATAAACATGCACACACACACACGCACACAAACCTCTATGGCCGTAATGCGAGGAGAAAGTGTGTCTCGGTGTTTCCTGCATCCCCAACCCTTCCTTCCGCCCCTTTCCATCACTCCACTATCACACCCTCTTCTCGTCTCCTCCCTCCACTCCACCCCCTACTGCTTTAATTCCTCCAATCCTCTTTGTAGGACTGACATCTGCTACTGTCACAAACAGCATTAAGCCAGGAGAGGAGTTGAGGAGAAAGAGGTTGTCATTCTCAGGAACAAACAGATCTTCCGCTTCCACTAGCTCATCTCCCAAGTCTCACCAGGCCACCAGGGGCTGCTTTCCCCTCTCAACACCTCTCTCCACCCGCCGTGTTGGGGCTCTCATCCCTGCCTGGAACCAGGGGACATCCAGGGGACACCCAGGGCACATCCAGGGGCACTAACGGAGCCTCACCCAGAACCGAGAACTGCATCTGTCCTCATCAGGTTCCTCCTGAGCCTACAGCGTGAGCCACCCTTCCTGCTTCAACCTTACAGCGAGAGGTAGTTCTCCATCTTCATTTCTCCCAAGTTGCCATTCATAACCCTGTATAGAGAGACAGGAGCCCTAAGACACATAACCTTTGGACTGCCAGTGGGGCAAGTTGTAAAACACTGTGTTTGTGGGACAGCGTGTTTGTGTGGATTTCTGGGTGGCAAGGAGTTAACAAAACCCACTCTTTGTCAGCAGTGTATGAGAGACAGAACACTCTGGGGGAAACTTGTTTTTGTTGTGGTAGTCAGGTGTGTGATATGACAGGAGTGTGATTGAGGCATCGGAACTCTAAGGCATTGGATGCGCGTGTGAGGCACCAGGTGTGTCAGAGACGCGTTGGTTGTGTGTTACATCAGTCAGGTGT
Source organism: Esox masquinongy (assembly GCA_016801175.1). NCBI lineage: Eukaryota > Metazoa > Chordata > Actinopteri > Esociformes > Esocidae > Esox > Esox masquinongy. The sequence continues at coordinate 17,202 of JACXGI010012173.1, read as the reverse complement.
GTGTGTCTGTGTTTGTGTGTGAGAGAAGTGTCAACACTTAAGGCCTTAACCCTGGATTTCTCTGAGATGGAGGATCAAGGGTATGACCGGTGTGGTGAAGATGACTGTGACACCTACCAGATCGACTACCGCCGTATCGTCGGTGACACTGAGCCCGCCAGACCACACCTCTTGCCCCGTGAGGGGGAACACGCACATCCCAGCGCCAGCCTGCATGGAGCATACACACACGCCAACCCTCACATCCATGGCCACGAGACGGCCGCGCAACGCTACAGTGCCACACGCATCCAAGCTGGTTACGAGCCGGAGAGGTGAGTTAGACACACTCACACACACACCACAAACTTTCATTGACGTTGTCTGTGAGCTTTATAAATCCCAGTTAGCTGCTACCGGGAGACAGTGACGTAACCAAAGCCTATTACCTGTTACTTGACCGTGACACGTAGACTGAAAGACTTTCCACTGACAGGTCATATAGAGTTAAACAATATTTTGAAGAGCCTCAGTATCAATCTGGAGGTAGACAGTCACACTAAAGGCAGAACTATGCCATGTCCTTTATCCGTCACTAGTTATTAGATGCTGAGAAAAGACAACGGCCTCTGTAAAGGACGCCACTGCTTGACAAGTACCTTTTTCTCCAGCACACAAATCTTTGCTTATATCATGTAAAGCAGCCAACTGTAGGTTACAGCACGCATGGATATACGCTAAAGTGGAGGATTACGTCCTTCAACCTGTCGTTACATTTAATCTGCATGATTACAGTACAAACCCTGCATTTTAGAGTAGAAGCACTTGGCCCCATATGGTCCGCTGGGTTCTATAGACATATTGTCCACTGGGTTCTATAGACATTTGGTCTGCTGGGTTCTGTAGACATATGGTCCACTAGAGGTTCCATGGACATATGGTCCGCTGGGTTCTATAGACACATGGTCCACTGGGTTCTATAGACATTTGGTCTGCTGGGTTCTATAGAGATATGGTCCACTAGAGGTTCCATGGACATATGGTCCGCTGGGTTCTATAGACACATGGTCCGCTGGGTTCTATAGACATATGGTCCACTGGGTTCTATAGACATTTGGTCTGCTGGGTTCTATAGACATATGGTCCACTAGAGGTTCCATGGACATATGATCCACTGGGTTCTATAAACATATGGTCCACTAGAGGCTCCATGGACATATGGTCCGCTGGGTTCTATAGACATATGGTCCGCTGGGTTCTATAGACATATGGTCCTCTGGGTTCTATAGATATATGGTCCGCTGGGTTCTATGGACATATGGTCCGCTAGAGGTTCCATGGACATATGGTCCGCTGGGTTCTATAGGCATATGGTCCACTGGGTTCTATAGATATATGGTCTGCTGTGTTCTATGGACATATGGTCCGCTGGGTTCTATGGACATGGGAGAAGAAGGAATACCAGTGTGTGTGTGTGTGTGTGTGTGTGTGTGTGTGTGTGTATGTGTGTGTAATGTTTATGTGTGTGTGTATGTGTGTGTAATGTTTGTGTGTGTGTGTATATGTGTGTGTAATGTTTGTGTGTGTATGTGTGTGTAATGTTTGTGTGTGTATGTATGTGTGTGTAATGTTTGCATGTGTGTATGTATGTGTGTGTAATTTTTGTGTGTGTATGTGTGTGTGTGTAATGTTTGTGTGTGTGTGTATGTGTGTGTAATATTTGTGTGTGTAAGTATGTGTGTGTAATGTTTGTGTGTGTATGTATGTGTGTCTTCCAGCATGGCTGACTACTTGATCAGCGGAGGGACAGGTTACGTTCCTGAAGATGGACTGACGGCTCAGCAGCTCTTCTCTATTGGGGATGGACTCACATACAAGTACTGTTTTTAATCCATTTACCAGAGTTCAAAACCAGATTTTCCAATTATTCCAATTATTAATATAAATTCTTATATTTTAGCGTTTTAAAGTATTTTACAGAGAAAGTTCTATTGAAGTTTGCCATAATCGCACCAGTTCTTGCACGTCTACAGTTGTGGGGCTAAAACTACAATTAGTTTGTTGTTTGGGAGCACAGCTTGCATCCATAGCGATGACTTGTTTACTTCTTCTTTACTTATTATTGTATACCCCTGGGAGCTCCCCAGTCAGCATGTGTTCACTATTCTTCTCAATAACTCTGACAGCATGAGTAAGAGCCTGGCCCAAGGTCTACTGTTCTGGTATTAAGTAGATGACCTTTCAGACAATAAGAACCTTTGGCATATTAGTGTGATGAGACTGACAACTCCGTGACTTCTGTGATGACAACCCCAGGACTGTTCCCAAGCCCCTTACATCAGATGAATGTGAAGATATAAGATTAATATTTTAGGCTTGTGTTATCAGCCCTAATGGACGTTTACGCAGGGAGAAAACATGATATCCCCATGTCCAGTACATTATGAGGATTAGCAAGCAGTTTTAGAAAGATGTGTTCCTATTTCAATCTCTGTCAGGCTGCTTGAGGGTGTGTGGATGTGCTGACCAAGAGGAGGGGGTCGGGGAATTGATGCTGTGAGACAAGGAGGGAAAGGACTTCACTTATAATATCCCTCACAGTTTGGCAGAACGATGAGGGACTGTGACAGAGGACATTTTCAGACAGTTTTCATTAATACTATATCTCACCATGTCCCCTCATCCTCTCCCCCCTCTCTCCTTTCTCTACCTACAGTGATTTCCTGATCCTGCCTGGTTTCATAGACTTTATCTGTGATGAAGTGGTGAGTAGTGGTGAACAGAAACTGTCTACAGTTTCCTAGGCATGCTACTGTTTAAGTCAACTCCATGTGATACACAGTACACAGATGCATACGATATCAAACCTGTTAGTTCACACCCCAGTAGCCATGTGCGTATGTGTGTGTTTGTGTCTGTGTCTCTGTGTGTGTGTGTGTGTGTGCGCACAGCCACTATTTTCCTATTGTCTTCTCTGTTTCTGTAAGGATGGTACTGTAGGCTACTTAGTTTCTTTCAGTTGGATAACGTGTGAACACAAACACACATGGACACTCAAAACGCAAAACAGAGTCTCAGCTTCTGTTCCCGTGCAAGCATGCACTGGCAAATGGGTGGGTAGACACATGCACACAGACACACACACGCACGCACACACACACACATACTCACTCAACAAAGAACTTTGCCAAACCAGCCAGACCACTTCACTCCACAACACAGATGAGAAAAGCAACAGCACTCCCTCCTGGCAGGCTATCAGACCCCTGTCCTGTGTAACTGCTTTAGGTACAGGGAGGTACAGGTGTGGTTGTTTTTCGCTTGTTTGTTCTCTACTGGCAGAGTGGTATGTCCCCTGTGGCATATGACTGTACATACAGGACTGAACAGGGACAGCGAAGGTCCAGGTGCCTCCCAGTGGCAGTGATGAGGTATTGCATGTTCTGATTGGTCTTTGCAGGGGTGAATTTATTCCCCCAAACAATGGTTTTACTTGCAGAACAATTAGCCCAGCAGACATTTGGAAAGAATGCATGAATGAAAGTCCCTTTCTGTTTAATTCTGGTAGCTTCTGTTCAGTGATATGTTTCACAAATAAATGTTTAGTTTGGTGGAATGAATACACCCAGGTTTCAAACTCAAAAAGGTTTCAAAGGGCAAAGTGAGTTAATCGAAAGGAATGTGTAATTATTGTTTGAATGTACACTTTGTTATACAACAGAACATCCATTTGTATTCGTTCACAGGAAGACACGTTCTGTTTAAGCTCGTGACTGTAATTAGCCAATGGGCTTATAGTACTCTGTTGAATTCTGGGTAGCCATGCCGCTGTATAAATGAGTGTGTATTGCCATTTGCTAAGATTGATTCTGAATACCAATGAGACTACACATACTGCGATACTATTCAACACACCATTGAATTCTCTCCCTTGGCTACTGGGAATGTAATTAATGAAAGTAACCACTATACGAACGTCTGTATTCTTACAGGAAAAAAACTAAAACCAACAGCTACTATAGGCCCCCCAAGGAATGCCTCAAATTCAAAGCCATTCGGTTGACAGGGTGCTATTATGTTTCTAGTAATGTTTTTCCCATGACGGTAATTTTCAGTTTCCTCCTCTACTTCCTGCTTCCAGGACCTAACCTCAGCTCTGACCAGGAAGATCACACTGAAGACTCCTCTTATTTCCTCTCCCATGGACACAGTCACTGAGTCCTCCATGGCCATCGCTATGGCAGTGAGTACAGAGCCACGCCTCTTCACCCAGCCTGCACTATAAGACAAAACTAATTTGTCACAAAACCTTTTTGGTTATTGTTTTGAGTATTGCCGTAAAATGGAAAGATATCTTCTAATACAGGGTTGCTCAATCCTGTTCCTGGAGAGCTACCGCCCTGTAGGTTTTCCCTTCAACCCTTATTTTGCACATCTGATTCTAACAAGGAGCTGGATGGAAAGCTAAGTCAGGTTAGTCACAACTGGGGTTGGAGAGAAAACCTACCAGATGGTACAGTAGATCTCCAGGACCAGGATTGAGCAGCCCTGTTCTAATACCTGGAGTCTGGTTGATTCATCCTGAAGTCTTATTGGACTGACATAATGTTTCGGATAACCCTGATTGGTCAGTGCTCTGTGTTTTGCAGCTCATGGGAGGAATTGGCATCATGCACCATAACTGTACTCCAGAGTTCCAGGCAAACGAAGTCCGGTTGGTCAAGGTGAGAGAGGCCAGCTTATTGAATACTGATACTGACTTACCAGTAGAATAATATACAATATTCACTGACAGTGTCAAAACCTGCTGAATACACTCAAACCTGCTGCTTAAATAAAAGCCCAATTTGCAAAATTAGGTTTCTCTGCTGTGTGTATTTGTGTTCAGAAATTTGAGCAGGGTTTCATCACTGACCCAGTGGTGATGAGTCCTCACCACACAGTGGGAGATGTGTTTGAAGCCAAGGTTCGCCACGGCTTCTCTGGCATCCCCATCACAGAGACTGGCAAGATGGGCAGCAAGCTGGTGGGCATCGTTACCTCCCGAGACATCGACTTCCTCTCAGAGAAAGACCACAACATACCACTGGAAGAGGTGTGTTTTAGGCTTGGTTGTGTGGTTAGGTGTGTGTGGAAGACACATTTGTTTGGATCTGTGTGTGAATACATACATAATGCCGCCAGGATGACTATGTTTAGGAGCATTTAATACTGTTTCTGTGGTGTTCACATGAATGGCTGATTCTTTCAGGCCATGACAAAGAGGGAAGATTTAGTAGTTGCACCAGCTGGCGTCACATTGAAAGAGGCCAACGACATCCTGCAACGCAGCAAGAAAGGTACCAGCTGATAGTGACCCCAAATGTAGATAGACTTCAGCCAGGTACAGACGCATACTTAACACCAATTTTGGTGAATGGAAAGATTTAGTTGAAACTTCCCTACTTGTGTCCACGGTCAGGTAAGCTGCCCATAGTGAACGACAGCGATGAGCTAGTGGCCATCATCGCCAGGACAGACCTGAAGAAGAACAGAGACTACCCTCTGGCCTCTAAAGACTCCCGAAAACAGCTGCTTTGTGGAGCTGCCATTGGAACTCGGGAGGAGGACAAATACAGACTGGACCTGCTGATGCAGGCTGGGGTGGACGTGGTGGTGCTGGTGGGTTGGGCTGCTGTTCTGTGTTCCTGGTTGGCCTGTGCCATTCCTGTGTTCCTCTCTAAACCCGGTCTGTTCTGTGGTGCAGGACTCCTCCCAGGGGAACTCTGTCTATCAGATTAACATGATCAACTACATCAAACAGAAATACCCTGAACTACAGGTGGTGGGGGGAAATGGTGAGTCCTCTTCCCTCTGGATGTCATGCCTGTTTCACTTTATTCCTCTCTTATTTACTGTCTTGTTCTGTTTCTAATTCTGTCTCTTTTGTTCCTTTTTTATTAAATAGGAACAAATTATTAAACTCTCATCCTTCTCTTATTCCTCTGAAATGATTATCTTTTCTTCATCTTGATCAATCTCTTACTCCTTCTTGTTACCCTTTTATTCCCTCTCTTATTAACTCTTCTCCCAGTCGTGTTCTTCTTTTATTCCTCTGAAATTATTCTCTTATCTCTTATCTCTCCCCAATTCTTTCTCTTATTCCCTCTCTCATTTCTCTCTTCACCCCCCTATTATTTCTGTCCTATTCCTCTCTTATTCCTTTTCCTCCCTGTCCTCGTCCTCTCCATTAACATTACGTCTGTCCGTAGTGGTGACTGCAGCACAGGCTAAGAACCTGATCGATGCGGGTGTGGATGCCTTGAGGGTGGGGATGGGCTGTGGCTCCATCTGCATCACCCAGGAAGGTATGGGGAGACAGGGACTGGGAAATTAAGAGGAGAGGAAGAGTGGATGTGTAGAGTGGAGATTTTATGGAATGTTTAGTTAAAAAGAGGAACACTTTGGGCCATATTGCTGACACATCTTTGTGTTGTGGGCCAGTGATGGCATGTGGGCGTCCCCAGGGTACAGCGGTGTACAAGGTGGCAGAGTATGCCAGGCGCTTCGGGGTGCCCGTCATTGCAGATGGAGGCATTCAAACGGTTGGACACGTGGTCAAAGCTCTGGCTCTCGGGGCATCCACAGGTGTGTGTTGAAAACATCCATCATATTTGGCAATTTCCCAACCACAACAAATTCCACACCATACTATATATATACTTCTACCTCTTTTCCCCTTTCACCTCTGACCTCTGTGCCCTAAGTGATGATGGGATCATTGCTTGCGGCAACAACGGAGGCCCCAGGGGAGTATTTCTTCTCCGACGGCGTGCGACTGAAGAAGTACCGTGGAATGGGCTCCTTGGACGCAATGGAGAAGAACAGCAGCAGCCAGAAACGCTACTTCAGGTAAAGAGAGTTGTGTATTTAATGTTGTGTATTTCAAGTAGAAAGAGGGAAGCAGTGTCTTTGTTGTTTATTTCAGGTAGAAGGAGGAAGACAGTGTGTGTTGTGTATTGGGGTAGAGAAAGTGAGACAGTATGTGTGGTGTATTGGAGGTAGAGAGAGTGAGACATTGTGTGTTATGTACTGGGGTGGAGAGAGTGAGACAGTATGTGTTGTGTATTGGGGAAGAGAGAGTGAGGCATTGTGAGTTATGTATTGGGGGTAGAGAGAGTGAGACAGTATGTGTTGTATATTGGGGAAGAGAGCATGAGATAGTGTGTGTTGTGTATTGAAGATAGAGAGAGTGAGACAGTGTGTTGTGTATTGAAGGTGGAGAGAGTGAGACAGTGTGTATTGTATATTGAAGTAGAGTGAGACTTTTTCTTGGTTGTGTATTTTAGGTAGAGTTAGACAGTGTGTGCTATGTATCTCCAGTAATAGGACTAAATGAAGATGTGAGTGTTGTCTATTCACAATAATAAAAATATTAAGTATCTTTGTTTCTCAACACTGTCAAGGCCATGGTTAAGCTGTGTGTGTCTCTGCAGTGAGGGGGACAAGGTTAAGGTGGCCCAGGGAGTATCAGGGTCTGTGCAGGATAAAGGGTCCATCCATAAGTTTGCCCCCTACCTCATCGCAGGCATACAACATGGCTGCCAAGACATTGGAGCCAAGAGTCTCTGCATACTGCGGTAAATCCGTGATCTGATGCTAGATTACCTTATTGGATCCCACCATTTTGATTCGGATCTGTCTCTTTTCCATTGTTCTAATGTGTTTTTGTATGTTATCCCAGCTCTATGATGTACTCTGGGGAGCTGAAGTTTGAGAAGAGGACCATGTCAGCCCAGGTTGAGGGGGGAGTACACGGACTCCACTCGTAAGTCTGACCCTGCCTGGATGTCCATCCTTTATTCCTCTCCTCTGTCAGAGAATAACCTCTCCTGATGTTTCCCATGGTCTTTGCCTTTATGTCCATCCTGTATCTCTGTTAGTGATGGTAGTCTGTCCTGTATCTCCGGTTGTGGTGGTAGCCTGTCTGGTATCTCTGGTCAAGGTGGTAGTCTGTACGGTATCTCTGGTAGTGATGGTTGTCTGTCCTGTATCTTTGGTAGTGATGGTAGTCTGTCCTGTATCTCTGGTAGTGATGGTAGTCTGTCCTGTATCTCTGGTAGTGATGGTAGTCTGTCCTGTATCTCTGGTAGTGATGGTGGTCTGTCCTGTATCTCTGGTAGTGATGGTAGTCTGTCCTGTATCTCTGGTAGTGATGGTAGTCTGTCCTGTATCTCTGGTAGTGATGGTAGTCTGTCCTGTATCTCTGGTAGTGATGGTAGTCTGTCCTGTATCTCTGGTAGTGGCGGTGGTCTGTCCTGTATCTCTGGTAGTGGCGGTGTTCTGTCCTGTATCTCTGGTCATGTTGGTAGCCTGTGCGATCTATTCCCACCAGGGGCGTCCATATTTCCTTTACTACATGTTGTTTAGGAGTTACAACTTAAACCAGGGATGGGCAGTCTTACCATCTGATGTCTGTTATCGGTGTAGACTTCCCCTCTAGCTAAATCAGTAAGAACATATCCAATTAATTACATTTTGACTAAAGAGTATGATTAGTTGTATTTGTGTAATTACATTACTGCTTTAGTTGGGGCCTAATGCTGCATACTGGCCAGTTGTGGATAGAATAGCCTATCCAAGACTTAAACAGTAGCACCCAAACCAGTGAAAATTGAAACATCTCTCTCTTTCTCTAAATCATGCTATCACCATAGATATTCTTTTGTGCCATGTAAGTACATTCTCCGTGTTCACAAGTCCAGCCTTCTTCCTACAACAGTTCTCTGTGCTTGTTTTCCTGACTGCTGTCTGTGCATGTTGTCCTCCTGTAGTTATGAGAAGCGCTTACACTGAGGGAGGTGGTAGAGGGAGTTCAAGAGCAGCACCCAGTGTACCTGCCCCAGCAGCCACCACGCACAACGGATACATGTGACCTACCTACAACCATTGCTCAACCTCCACCCAAACTCGTCTACCCTAACTTAATTCTAGCATCACAGACCCCACTGACCATCTTCTCCACCTGTCTACTCCCACCATTCTCTCTCTGTTTCCATGCTTTTCCGGGACTGCAGAGCAGATCTAGGTTCAAATACCATTACATTTTTGTAATGTTAATTACTTTTGTATGTATTCAGAGTAAGTATTTTTACATATATTTCTTTTGAAACAACAAGTACAGTAGTTTAATATTTGAATGTTTGAATTTGGAAGCACCCTTGGAAAAACTGAAATCCCCTGCCATGTATTTCACCAATGAATTTGAAAATAGTGCTTAAAATACGTATTTCAAAATACTTTGAAATTCAGTTTGGTAAACTATTACTTTCATACTCAAATAAAGCCGTTGTTTTGGGCTGTGTATTTGAAATAACAAAACTACACAGATATAAAATGTTCATACCAGATACTAAAAAAATATTTGAGCCTAGGACTGACACAGTTACTTTTGACCTCTTACCTGATTGATAATATGACATAATCAGCAGTACTAGGGACTATTGCTAATGGCCATGTGTACTGTGTCATGGCTCAGAACCAGTGGGCCGGATAAGGTACAGTATGGAGCAACTGGGACAACCTGTGTGCTGAGAGAAACTGTTTGAAGGGAGTTATTCCTCTGTCAGCTGATTTAATATACCCCGGAACTCTTTAGGCCTATACCAGTTTTGGTTGATTTTGATCCTAGGTTTCAGGTGTGTTTGAAGGTGTGTGAAATAGCCTAGAGGTCTGTCAGTGTGGCTCTGTTGAGAAAACCAAAGCTACTGAACCTTAAATCAGGGATGACCACAGCGCCTTAAGACTGAACATGGAGTCTGTGGCTAGTGTAGTCAGGCTTTCAGTGGATCGTCATTAGTTCAGAAGAAATTAGTCACAATAGACCACACACTGTTTTGTCTTTGTGTAAAGTTCACCCCTAGGATGCATGATTTCTTTTCTTTCTGATGACAGGATGATTGTACAGTGAGAAAGCAACTGGCCGAAATGTTTATTTTATTCTGTTCTAGTGTTAATAATAGGATGTTTGCATTAGTGGTGGTCAGCTGTTTGCTCATTGTGTACCATTTCCATTTTTCATATTATTTTCATATTATCATCTATTGTTTGCATGTAGCTCACAGGATGACTACAGATGTCTTTAGTAATGGGATAGGCAGAAACATAAACAATACTGCCTCAGAAAGTTTACATAAACTAGCACATCAGTTATATCCACAATATCTAGCTAGAATTAATAAATTGTTTGAGCGCTTTGATTTAATCATGTCAGCACACTCAACTGATACCCCACCTGATTGTTTACAGGTGGAAGAATGTGCAGATTTGCACTGATATATAGATCTGCTCTATGCACTGATATACAGTATCTCACAAAAGTGAGTACACCCCTCACATTTTTGTAAATATTTGAGTATATCTTTTCATGTGACCACACTGAAGAAATGACACTTTGCTACAATGTAAAGTAGTGAGTGTACAGCTTGTATAACAGTGTAAATTTGCTGTCCCCTCAAAATAACTCAACACACAGCCATTAATGTCTAAACCGCTGGCAACAATAGCGAGTACACCCCTAAGTGAAAACGTCCAAATTGGGCCCAATTACCCATTTTCCCTCCCCTGTGTCATGTGACTCGTTAGTGTTACAAGGTCTCAGGTGTGAATGGGGAGCAGGTGTGTTAAATTTGGTGTCATCGCTCTCACACTACCTCATACTGGTCACTGGAAGTTCAACATGGCACCTCATGGCAAAGAACTCTCTGAGGATCTGAAAAAAAGAATTGTTGCTCTACATAAAGATGGCCTAGGCTATAAAAAGATCGCCAAGACCCTGAAACTGAGCTGCAGCACGATGGCCAAGACCATACAGCGGTTTAACAGGACAGGTTCCACTCAGAACAGGCCTCGCCATGGTCGACCAAAGAAGTTGAGGGCACGTGCTCAGCGTCATATCCAGAGGTTCTCTTTGGGAAATAGACGTATGAGTGCTGCCAGCATTGCTGCAGAGGTTTAAGGGGTGGGGGGTCAGCCTGTCAGTGCTCAGACCATACGCCGCACACTGCATCAAATTGGTCTGCATGGCTGTCGTCCCAGAAGGAAGACTCTTCTAAAGATGATGCACAAGAAAGCCCGCAAACAGTTTGCTGAAGACAAGCAGACTAAGGACATGGATTACTGGAACCATGTCCTGTGGTCTGATGAGACCAAGATAAACTTATTTGGTTCAGATAGTGTCAAGTGTGTGTGGCGGCAACCAGATGAGGAGTACAAAGACAAGTGTGTCTTGCCTACAGTCAAGCATGGTGGTGGGAGTGTCATGGTCTGGGGCTGCATGAGTGCTGCCGGCACTGGGGAGCTACCGTTCATTGAGGGAACCATGAATGCCAACGTGTACTGTGACATACTGAAGCAGAGTATGATCCCCTCCCTTCGGAGACTGGGCCGCAGGGCAGTATTCCAACATGATAACGACCCCAAACACACCTCCAAGACGACCACTGCCTTGCTAAAGAAGCTGAGGGTAAAGGTGATGGACTGGCCAAGCATGTCTCCAGACCTAAACCCTATTGAGCATCTGTGGGTCATCCTCAAATGGAAGGTGGAGGAGCGCAAGGTCTCTAACATTCACCAGCTCCGTGATGTCGTCATAGAGGAGTGGAAGAGGACTCCAGTGGCAACCTGTGAAGCTCTGGTGAACTCCATGCCCAAGAGGGTTAAGGCAGTGCTGAAAAATAATGGTGGCCACACAAAATGTTGACACTTTGGGCCCAATTTGGCCATTTTCACTTAGGGGTGTACTCACTTTTGTTGCCAGCGGTTTAGACATTAATGGCTGTGTGTTGTGTTATTTTGAGGGGACAGCAAATGTACATTGTTATACAAGCTGTACACTCACTACTTTACATTGTAGCAAAGCGTCATTTCTTCAGTGTTGTCACATGAAAAGATATACTCAAATATTTACAAAAATGTGAGGGGTGTACTCACTTTTGTGAGATACTGTATATATATATATATATATATATACATTTATTTGGATTTGGGATAATGTATACTATATTTGTACACTACTACATAATATTATGTTTAGTGGTTCTCATGGCTGATTTCCTGGACAAAGTTTAAGCCTAGCTCTTGACTGAGATGTATGCTTGATGGAAACACTCATCCAGAAAACCTGGGATGTCTTTCCTGAATGTCCATGTTTAACAGGCTGAATGTACTGCTGCTGCCTGATGCTGCTGCCTTCCATGTCAGTGTTCCTCCTTCACAAGACATGCAGCTGGTTGATAACATAAGGCACTGGCGGTTTACTTAGAGACCCAGCAGCAACAGTAGAAGTAAGTTCTTCATCAGTTAGTTCTTCATATGATGTCAACATTAGGGCCCCGATTCAATCAAACCTGCATTGCAGTATTCATGCATTAGCATTTATCCCCATGGACAAAACAACTCACAGACCGGCACTGGGTACAGAATGAAAACCTACTGCCAGGGTTTGTGCAAAAAAGCTAATAAGATGTGGTATTGTTGTTTATTTTGGTATTTTATGGTTTATCTCAACCTCAGGCATTTAATTATGTTGCACCATGTTGTTGAATCACAATAAAGAAGTTAACATTCCTATAATATCTACTGCTGTCATTGTTTTGTGTATGCATGTTCTATGTTCTGGCAACATTCCTAAAATGGTACTACGTTGAATTATTATGATGAATGGAGTATTATGATTAAAGAGCTGACATTTCTTGACATCATTACATTAGTTGCTCACCCACTTTGAAAATATTTTTTACACCGTTAGAGGGCAACATGCTCTTTTTTTACTCATTTCCTCATTCACTCCACTCTTCGGTTGCTGGTTGTCAGTCCTTCACCACTTTTTGTCTTTCTCTTTCTCTTTGTCTTTCTCTCATACAAAAAGTGGTTCAATGCTGTTCAATTGCAACATAATAAAATATGCCACTCTAAAGGCTTTTATTGTGGCTAGATGATTTCATTTATATGTATAAATAGAAAAGGAAAAAATAAATAATCTCTTACTGGTACCCACTGAAGAAACTTCCAAACTTTGTTTACAATCTTGCACATGTGTGTTTTAATTATTATTATTTTTTAAATTTTATTTAATCTTACTTTTTCTTCAGTAAACAACAAACCAGTTAAATGGTTTACTGTGTACAGACTGACACAGTGTCACTCAGATTGGAAGTCTGTGTGAAGTTTTCAATTAATTCCTGTCTGAAAAGGTTGTAGATGGATAATTTGTGATAGATTTGGTATTTGTTTCCATAGCTACATTTGCTACTTTGACACTAGCACACCTCTTGGGTGTTGTTGCTGTTGTGACCTGTAAGATTGTATTGTTCAGGAAGGCATCAGTTATAAATGCTTCATAAGCATACATGTTTTTTATTAAAAACATCTATAATGTATGAGTGTCTGTTACACTTTAAAATCACTTTCCCCAAGCAGATGGTGATTTCCCCAAGGAGATGGTGATTGTGCCTGTTGGTAATCGGTACACTGACATTGGCATTCAGAGCCTTTTTAACCAATCGGCTGGTTAATTTAGTTAATTTTTCATTTGACACATTTTAAAACTCTCCTGTACACATAGCATAGCTTATACTTCATTAACTAATCAAACATATCGTGGTCTCTTAATTTAGTTCCACTTTGATAAAACTTGAACCTCTATTTCTATGCGTAAAATCCCCTTAGAAACTGTAGCTGCTAGTTGTGCCTCGTCATAAGTCTGATTTAGCAATAAAAAGGCAGTTTGATTTAAATGCCAACACCAATCAAACACTATGTGTAGCTTATCATTGAAGTCCTTTGGTTTCCCTAGAGGTCAATATATCATCTCTGTGCATCATTCACACATACTGTACAAGAAATATCCTTATGTCATTATGTAACAGATATATACCATGGTTTACCTTGGCGGGCTAACAAACTCTTGCGGCACATAGTCATTGTTTAATCCAATAGCATCTCCCTACAGGTCAATAGTGTCACTGCTCATACTCAGAGCATCAATCTGCCGACACACGCTGACAAACTCCGCTTGTACGGCCAGATCCCGTTCCAGCAACCTGCTTCCGCTCAGGTCCTCTCTGCCCTCACGTCGCCCCTCCTGGCTGCTGTCCTGCGAGGCAGAGCTGAGGGTGCGGTAACGTGTGCTGTGGGAGAGGTGGGGGAGCGTCTTGGGTAGGCTGCTCTGGGACAGCTGCCCTTTGGTGAGGTGGGAGTTTGATCGTGGCCCTCCTGCCCCCTGGGTGGGGAACAGACCCTGAGAAGAACCACTCAGGGACTCCTGACACAGGGAGCTGGAGTGACTACCTCTCCACCAGCGCTCAGTGGGAGAGCTCCTATTATTGCAGGCCAGGAGGGTGCAACCTGGAGATTTCTCCATGTCTCCACAGGAAGTGGTCCGGTAGAGGGGGCAGTCGGTTGAGCTATGTCCAAGCCGTGAGGCATCCTGGCTAGGGTGGTAGGCAGGGGAGTTCATGGAGAGGGTGGAGGTGGCGTGGAGAAGCCTAGATGGGCTGAAGATGCTGTGAGGGAACAGGGTCTCGCTGTACAGGGCCTGGTCTATGCTTCGGGACAGGTCAATGGGAGAGGGGGGGCGAAGGTCAACTGTGGAGTCAGTGTCCAGGGCCAGACTAGCCCGAGAGGAGGCCTGAGACATAACCCCAGCATGAGGCCTCCTTGGTGGGCTGGGAGGGTCAGGTAGGTGGGAGAGCCTGGGGTTTCTGGTCTGGCAAGGGTGGGAGATAGGATGCAGGTTCCGGCCATTGGAGGGTGGTTCCATTAGTGTGTAGAGGGGGAGGGTTTCCGACTGCGGCTTACTGATGACATCACACACCACCAGCTTCTCGTCCTGCCCCAGGGACCAGGGGTATTGAGAGGGGGGGACGGGTGACAGGGGGAGGTGGTGGCTCAGTCCTCCAGAGGGTGAGGCACAGGGTAGCCGTGCCCAGGAACCAGGGCGGGGGTTGGCATTGGATTTAGTCCGAGGGGAGGGGTTAGAGTTGGAACAACAGAAGAAGAGGGGACGAGTGCCGAAGATTGACAGAGACAGACACACGCCCACCTCACAGAACCTGCAGCCCAGCTGGTACCCCCACCAAGGCCAGGCCTGGAATCCCACCCCATCACTCACCCCTCCGAGCCCCAACGCATGTAGCATCCCATACAGCTGAAGACCCCCACACCCTAACAGGCACAGAGCCCCTCCCACCCCAGCCCCACCCGCCCTGCTCCACTCCACTGCGTCAGCGAACGGGCACCGGGACGGTCGCCCTACCAGAACCGGTGAACCAGTCACCTCTCCCTCACCGTCACTCAGCCGCTGGATGTGCTTGGTGTCTTGTTGCACAAGGCAGTAAAAGAGAAGGAAGGAACAGGGGAGGAGCAGGCAGAGGAGTATGAACACTCCCTGGGGAAGCAGAAGGAGGACAGGGAAGTTAGGGAACACATGGAAGAGAGCTATGGATCCCAGGGAGGTCCCGAAGTGAATCAGGGAGAGGAAGAACAGAAAACAGGGTCGAGGCAGGGCCGACAGAGGGAGCGAGAGTGACAGGGAGAAAGGGATGGGGAGGTGCATGCGAGAGCGGAGGGAGAGGAGCAGGAAACAGAGGGAGAAAGCAGACGTGAGGCAGGGGAAGGGTAATTCAGAGAGGAGGAGAGAGCCTAGGGCAGGCAGGAGGTCTTGGTGACTATAAGCATCATACAGCAGAGAGAATGCTCTAGTGCCTCCGGCAGCAAGGAGGAACAGGTGCAGCAGGGTGAAGTAGGGGCTTCCTGGGGGACCGCTCAGGGGCAGGCCTAACAGGCAGAGAACAGATATCAGACCTAATGCAGCAAACACAGATCCCAGACCGTAGATGTGCGCCTCCCAAGCAAAGCCCCAGGTGGCCAGGGCTGAGTTCCAATCAGAATTTAGAGGCACAAAAAGAGGCGGGTTCAGAGACAGAATGGGCCGCTGGGATTGATTGGAGATATTGTCGTCGGGGTAAACGGGATGCTGGGATTGATTGGAGATAATGTCGTCGGGGTAAACAGGATGCTGGGATCGATTGGAGATATTGTCGTCGGGGTTAACGGGATGCTGGGACTGATTGGAAATATTGTTGTTGGGATAAACGGGATGCTGGGATCGATTCGAGATACTGTTGTCGGGGTAAACGGGAAGCTGGGATTGATTGCTTGGGTTGCAGGTTGTGGCTGTGGTATCCAAACTGTCGATGAAAGGTGGCTCATTGGGAGGTGACTTTGACCAGCCTTCCTCTGAAAACACAACTGTAAAAACACAAACAAGATGGTTGAAACTGATGGCAAAAAACAACCCTATGAAGATCTGCAAGGACTTCATAGGGTCTGAAGTCAGAGAGAGAGAGAGTGAGATAGAGAAAAAGAGAGGGAGAGAGAGGTGTAATTCATTATAAAAGTACATGATTCTAACTCCTTTAACTGGGTTAGACAGAGAGGGGGCTGGGTGGAGGAAAAAATAGCAGATTACGTAGTCTTGACCCCACTATTGTTCTCCTTTGTGTAACTATAATCACAGGCATCTGGAACACTGGGATTACATCATGACATCACTGATAACATCACATTGTATGTGCACATATTGTATGTATTGCATAGTTGATGACATAACATCTAAATAATGTAGAGAGTGCTGCTCCCTATGTGTCAGCCTATTGCCTCTGCATTGCAATGTACTAGGTCATATGTTAGCTGATTGGAACTCTGCAAAAGGATCTTATCTGGTCTCTCCTCTTCATGTTCGTGTGTGTGTGTGTGTGTGTGTGTGTGTGTGTGTGTGTGTGTGTGTGTGTGTGTGTGTGTGTGTGTGTGTGTGTGTGTGTGTGTCACAGAGGCAAGCCAGCTCTCCCTCTTATACCTTGAACTAGTTTCTACCTGAACTACAGTATCTAGCCTCTGAAAAGGCAATTCTACAATGTCCCACATAACAACACCGGCTCACTGTTTCCCCACAGTCTCAGAAAGGAAAGTAATGGAGTAGTGTAGTAGAGGAGAGCGAGCTAGGTTGTATAGGATGGAAAACAGAGAGAAAGATGAAGGGGAGGTGGGAAGAGAAGGAGTACTGATGGAGTAGAGAGAAGGAGGTATGAGAAAGGGACAGAGATGGAGCAGGCATATGGTAGACACCAGACATAGAGCAGATCTATGGTAGACACCAGACATAGAGCAGATCTATGGTAGACA